>BSBK01013321.1:65000-66475 GCA_027943335.1 Chamaecyparis obtusa
TGGTATTAAGGGGAGCATCCTTCATCAAGTGGTATCAGAGCAGGAGTTCTTGAGTGTGTAAACAGATCGCCGACTATGAGGCAGTTTGCACCAGGACCGTGGCTAGGGTTTCAGTGCGCATCGCGAAAATGCCTCCACGAAGGGAACGTGGCGGAAGAGCTGGTGTTGTAACACCTGAGGTTAGAGAGCTGCAGAGACAAGTGCGAGCATTGCAAGAAGAGATTCGCAGAGGAATGAATCTTAATGTCAGAGATGAAAGCGAGGATGAAGCCGAAGAAGAATATCAAGAAGGAGAAGTCGAAATTGTGAACCACGAGGAAGAAAGACTTTTCGGGCCATTTCTAAGATTGGGAAAAGACCTAAGATTGAGGTTCCTACATTTTCTGGAAATCTTAACCCAGAAGAATTGATCGACTGGATCAACGAATGTGAGGAATATTTTGAGTATGAAGATGTTGAGGATCCTGATAGGGTCAAATTTGTGAAAGCCAGACTGAAAGGTCATGCGAAGATATGGTGGCAAGAGATTCAGTTGGAGCGAAATAGAAGGGGAAAGGAGAAAATCACGAGATGGGATCGGATGGTGGATAAATTGAAGCGACAGTTCATTCCTGTTGATTATGAGCTTGACCTACTGAAGAAAATGCAGAGTTTGAAGCAAGCAGGAATATCTGTTCAGGAGTATACAGAGGAGTTCTATCGACTTCTCATCAGAACAGGCCATGCAGAAGCTGATAAGGAGAAAGTTGCCCGATACCTTAATGGGTTAAGGCCAAGCATTCAGGAGGAGCTGAATCTGGTTCGAATAAATAGTATTGAAGAGGCATACCAGTTTGCCCTAAAAGTAGAGGAAAAGCTGAACAAGAAGTTTGAGAGCAAACAAAATGGAAGAGGTCACGGTGGACGATCTGGTGGATGGTCATATGGTGGCCGAAATGAGGATCCGAAAAAGAAGGATGAGGCCAGTAGTAGTCAGAATCAGCGAGGAAATAATTCCAATCACTTCCAGGATCAGAATAATAGAGATCAGAGAGGAAGAGGAAGAGGACAAGGATCTGGAAGAGGTGGCTTCCGTGGAACATGTTTTCACTGTGGAGAAGAAGGTCATAGGGCATTTGAATGTCCTCAGCGCCAAGGCAGAACAAACAGGAGAAATGAAGGCCAGGCTAGAGTTGCACATGTAGATGAAGATGCCAGATCATCAAATTCTGAAGATGCTGAAAGAGGAGAAACGTTGATTAACAGAAGAGTCCTGTTGAGTGGTGAGAATGAACCTGAACAAAGGAGGAGCCTGTTTCGCACCAGGTGCAAGTGCGAAGGTAAATGTTGTGATGTGATTATTGATAGTGGAAGCACTGACAATTTGGTGTCAGAAGAGATGGTGACAAAGTTGAAGCTCAAGAGACAGAAACACCCACATCCATATCGGATTGCCTAGGTGCAGGATGACCACAAGGTCATGGTCAGTGAACAGT
>BSBK01013322.1:2500-40145 GCA_027943335.1 Chamaecyparis obtusa
CCTTTAATAATAGAACTATCCTTATGCTATCAAAACTTCAACACTATTATCAATGACTCATTAATGATATTTAGATTTACATAAAAATACAAGAACATCCATGATCATAAGCACACAGAAAACTCACAATAAATATAAAAAATAATACATACCCCTAACCTCAAGAATAATATAATACTCAAAATAGAATGAAAGCCAAAACCAATCTTCCAACTCTCTTAATTTGATTTCTCAAATATCAATGTAATTTCATTAAAAAAAATTGAAATAGCAAGCATGAAACTGGATTGGAAGTGGGCCTTTTGTACTTCAGTTTGGAACATATCAAGTCATATGCGGTGGTGCTATTGCAGAAAAGAATAACAATATAAAAATGATGTCAAATCAAAGCGTACGTAATTCTTTTCTTTGAAACTGAAGTGCAATGCCATCAGAGTTGCTATTTACTTTCTCTATACCTAGTTGACATTAATACGAGGAATTAACATCCACTGCCTTCAATGTCAAAACAATAGAGAGAATGGGATGCCGACGTTATTTTATCTATCGTCCCAACGAATGACACCTCTCCAACGACTGTGCCTTACCTACATGGAGACACCAAACATAATACAGAATGTTATTAACTTCTTAAACAAGTTGAAAATGTAGTTACTGCGCACTAATTTCCCAAATGGAACTCGAGTGGAAAAAAATAAAGTCTTTCCTCTTGTTGGAAATCAATCATGCCATGATCCATCTGTTTGACTCCCTGTAATCTCTAACCCAACTCTGATATAAGTTTATGAAAAATAAAAATATTGTTTATACTGGGTGTGATAAGCTTTGAGTAGAATGCTAGTACGCGAATTAGGTATTTTTATAACAATATATTTTCTCATAAGCAGAAGATGGCAATATCACAATATATCTTCTATTTCACTCATATTAGTTTTAAACAATCAACTTTCACAAATTTAAGAAATAAGTTTTCAGCGAGCTTTATATAAACTTTACATGTTCATGTGGAAATATAGTACACACATTTCATAATAATTCAGATGTCTTACCACTAATTTAAACACTGATAATTAAACAGATAAGTTGAAAGATTAACCACATGATTGCACTCTTGACTGTAAACAATGCCTTGCGTAGGTTGTATAATTGTTATATTAAAAAAAATCTCAGGATCAGTCCAACAAAATCCATTGTTATTAAAGTCTCCGATGATCCATTTATCTCTTGTTGAATAAAAAAATTGGAAAAAGTTGTGCGCTGAGAATCTCATTTAACTTTGAGTGCTGTGGCCCTTTACGCAATGCATTGGTCCGCCAAATACTATGAGAATAAATCTCTTCATAGATTATTTTTTTTTAATGTTGTTGGCTCTTTATAAATACCCATGCAGCCATCTAATTTAAGCATTGCAGCGAAGGGTGAGAAATAGAAAATGCTGATTCCTTTGAGAAGCCGTAGTTTTTGGCACGATCCAATGAGTATGATTATCACTAGCTGATATAAATGCTATTGCACCGTGCCAAGCTGCGTGCATCTGAAAGTGGTTCGCAACATGTTTAGGGTTTTCTCGAAAAAAATGTTGCGATCTCTCTAGTTTTTAATGGATCTTTATATTCTAGATGAAAATGGTAAGAATTCTTGACTTGAAGCCAATGCAAACATTTTTTTTGAACACGCACATGCACAGCAGATTGTTTTGGTGTATACCATATATGTCCTATTTTCTCATTTCAGCAGAGAGTTCTATTAAATCCCGGTGAAAGTTATTTACCTTTGGATAAAGAAGAGGATGCTCATTTTTTCTCTACTATTTTCATGGACGTCTCTTCTCTATAGATATGCATTGTCCTCACTGATATCTATATTCCCACTTTATTAAACAGCAGATTACATTGTGAGATTCACCTATCCATGCTAAGTGCAAGAGGATGGAACATAGGTGTTATAACAGAGGAACCGAGGCATTATATCACTGTCATTCAGACCTTTAAAAACTGCCAAAAGAGCACTGTCAGGCATGCAGATCTTAAAATCATTTACAGATTTAAATTTAAAAGTTGTAATTTATGATTGTATTATTATTGCAGTATATATCCATGCAGTGGGACTAAAATAGTGGTAAGAGAGAGATTAAATGAAGAGTATTTTCATCTACAGATTAATGTTTAAGAAATTGGAAAGAAATTTTATGAGTCGTCTAAAAGTAGGGGTTGACCAACAACCGTTAATGAGCTTGTTACAGTGATTCAGTATCATCAGATTAAGCAGGAGATCGTTAATGACCTTCATATCCGTTTTGTGCCGGCACACTTTAAATAAAAAGATCTATTCAACTTCTACCAGAGGTCAAGGTTTTTGTTGGTGCTAGTGTTGGGATTCGAAGGCCAACGGACTTTTGTCTGTTGTGCCTTGTCTTTTCAGCTGTTCAGTTTGAGCTTATAAATAAGACTCTTTGTGGTCATTTGTAAACATTCTGATTTGAGGTTAATGCAATTCTTCTGCTCTCAGTGTGGACATAGCCACTATTGTGCTGAACCACGATAAATAACGTGTTCTCTGTTTGTTTACAATCTGCTCTTTTATTCTGTAATTTCTAGTTTAAATTCGAATTCTTTAAATCTACAATTGGTATCAGAGCGAGGTTAATCGCTGGTTGAAGATTTTGGTTTTAGAATTATAGAAGAAGTAAGAGTTTAGAAATTCTCTAGGAAGAACTACGGGATATGGAAGATACAAATGAAATCTTTGTTAGTCAACAAAGAGCTTTCGCTGGCACTTGAAGGAAAAGCGAAGAAACCTACAGCCATGTTGGATGAAGATTGGGGAAAGCTTGATGAGAAAGCCATGGCGACAATCTTTCTCGCATTAGGTGATAATGTGCTGTATAATGTTTTAGACAAAAATACCGCCAAAGATGTATAGGATAAATTGGCTTCTACATATGCACAAGTATCCGCTGTGAACAAAGTCTTCATCATGAAGAAGTTATACAAATTTAAGATGAGGGAAAGTGAAGCCATGACAAATCACCTCAATGAATTCAACACCTTGATCAGCCAAGAAAATTTAGTTGGCATGACACAAGATGATGAGAATAAGGTTGTTCTATTGCTATGTTCTCTTCCTAATAGCTAGGATGGATTTGTGACAGCCATTAGCACTTCAGGATCAACTACCAAGAAGCTGATTTTTTATGAAGTTTCAGCCACCCTACTCTCCAAAGATTTGAGGAGAAAGAATGATGAGTCCTTTTTTGGTAATGCTCTCACAATGGTGAGCACTGAAAATAGAGGAAGAAGCCAATATAGAGGCAGACTTAATAACAATCGGAGGTCCCAATCTGCAAGAAGATCGTAGTCAAGAGGGAGACAAAATGGTTGTTGGTTTTGTGGGAAGGCTAGGCATGTTAAAAAGGATTGCAGAAAATATAAGAAAGCACAAGAACAAGTATTGGACAGCCAAGCAAACACAATTTGTGAAAAGGATCCGGGCATCCTAATTTTGTCAACAAGTGATACAAAAGTTGATTCATGGGTAACTGATTCGGGAGCTTCCTTTCATGCTTCATCTCTCATGGATGCATTTACAAATTATCAAGATGGTGAATTCAGAGAGGTATATTTGGGTGATAACAAAACATGTAAAATTGTTGAGAAAGGAGATGTTGTCTTGCATCTTGAAGGTGGAGCAAAATTACTTCTCCAAGATGTTAGACATGTTCCTGAATTAAAGAGGAATATGATTTCTATTAGCCAATTATACACCCAAGGTTTTAAAATTGAACTCATGGATTCATGGAAAATAGTCAAAGGTTCATTGGCTATTGCTAAAGGAGACAAAACTAGTAGTCTCTATATTTTGAAACCCATTAATAAGGTGGGAGCTGCTTTGACACTTGTGGATAGTGATGTTGCGCTTTGGCATCAAAGGATAGGCCATATGAGCAAGAAAGGCCTTGAGGTAATGCTGAATCGTGATCAACTACCGGGTCTCAAATCCACAAATTTGGAATTTTGTGAGCATTGTCTTCATGGGAAATAAAAGTAGGTTAGTTTCTTGAAGGATGGACATGATAAAAGGACTACACCTTTGGAGTTAGTGCATTTGGATGTCTTCGGACCTACGGAGGTAACCTCTTATGGAGGCAGACAATATTTTGTCACCTTTCTTGATGATAGCACCTGAAAGGTATGGGTTTATATGCTTTCTAGAAAATCAAAAGTATTTTCTAATTTCAAAATTTTTAAAGATCTTGTGGAAAATCAGAGTGGTCATAAAATTAAGTGTTTAAAAATGGATAATGGAGGTGAATTTTGTTCGTTGGAGTTTGATAAATTTTGTGCAAATCATGGTATAAGACAAATTAAGGTTGTTCCTTATTTGCCTCAAGAAAATGGGGTAGCAGAACGGTTAAATAGAACCATTCTTGAGAAAGCACGGTGTATGCTTTCCAATGCCAGTTTGGGCAAAGAATTTTGGGTGGAAGCCTGTAATATAGCAGTCTATTTAATCAATAGGACTCCTTCATCTCGTCTAGAGTTTGGCATTCCGAAAGAGGAATGACTGGGAAAAAGGATTTCGTACTCACACATCAAAGTTTTTGTGTGTGAAGCTCATTTACATGTTCCAAAAGAATGAAGGACAAAATTGGATTTCAAATCACAAAAGGGCATATTCGTTGGCTATGGAAAAGATTAGTTTGGTTACAGAGTTTGGGATCGGGTTGAAGAGCGAATCATTCATAGTTGTGATGTCATTTTTAATGAGCACAAATTTCCAGCTCTTCCAGACATTGATAAGTCTGAAAAGGATTGCATTTCCTTCATAATACCTTCAAATGGTATTGCCTCTACTCAACAGGGAAGAAGTTCCCTTCAGGCGACTCCAACTTCTATTCTAATTCCTCATTCTCAATCCTCATCAAGTGAGGATGATTACCCACATTTGTTTGATAGAGAAAAGAGAGATTTGATTGATGATAGTCAAAGTTCCTTTGAAAATAGGGGAGAGGCTATGCTCTTCCCTTCCCCTCTCCATGAAAGTTATGAAGGAAATTTACACTATACTCTGTAGACACCACATGGAGATAACCAAACTAACCTTCAAGAAACTCATGCCTACAAGGACGTGACTTATGGCAGAGGAAATACCAGTCACAACAGCGGAAATCCTCATGAGACCAGTCACGAAAGAGGAAATACTAGTCACAGTAGAGGAAATTATCATGAGACCAGTCACCGCCATGATATGAACAAAAAAACTCATGACAATGTGCAGTCTAGGCATCATGCGGCAGAGTTTAGTGAATTCAATGATTCCTCTCGCCACATAATCCACCCCTGCTCTCACGGTTTCAATAAAAAAGAAATAGGGACTGAAGTTTTTGATGGCATTGATGACAGAGATGGCCTTATTCACAGTGGCATTGATCCTTGTCTCCATTTGGTTCATGTTCCTTACTCCCTAGCTGCTCCTTCACTACGAATCTGTTCTAGTCCACTTCCTCATTCCAACAGTCATACACATAAAAGTGTAGAGCAGTCTCTGGGAAAACACATGGATTGATTCAATTTTGGTAATCCGCATGGATAGACCATAGAGGATATAATGAGCACATCTCTTGGCAGAGATAATATTCATCAAGAAGGAGTTTTAACAAGACAAGCATGCTAAAATAGTTCGGGTATACAAAGGACATGCTCTTTTCCCATTTCCAAGGGTAGTCCTCATGAATTACTCACTAAATCAAATACCAACAGAACAGACCCTTCACTTGGAGAAAATAATGATAATCAATTACAGAGAATTCATTCTCGTGAACCAAATCATCCTGAATTGAGAAGATCCTCACAACAAAGGAAAGTTCCTTCAAAATTCTCTGATTATCAGCTATTATTTGTTGAAGAGGCAGAGCTAGAGCTATTAATTTCTTAGTAAATTGAACCTACAAACTTTAAAGAGGCATGCATAAGCAATGACAAAAACAATTGGTTTGTTACTATGATAAATGAAATGAGTTCGCTTGAAGCAAACGACGCCTAGGATTTGGTTGCTCTTCCACCAAATCGAAAACCACTCCAGAAAAAGTGGGTCTATAAATTGAAAGATGAAGGTGGAGGTCACAAATAGTTCAAAGCTCGATTGGTAGTAAAAGGATATGCTCAAAAATAGGGGATTGATTTCACTGAAATATTCTCTCTGGTTGTGAAGATGACATCCATCTGAATAGTATTGGGATTAGCATCCATTTGGGATCTTGAATTAGAACAATTAGATGTTAAGACAATGTTTTTACATGGAGACATAAATGAGGAGTTGGATATGCATCAGCCTGAAGGTTTTGTGAAAAAGGGGTAGGAACATCTCTTTTTCCAGCTGAAGCGTAGTTTGTATGGGCTCAAGCAAGCCCTGAGACAGTGGTATGTCAAGTTTGACTCCTTCATGCTTGAACATAACTTTATCAGATGTGAATCTAATCCATGCATTTACTACAAGACACTCCCAAATGGTGAATTTTTTATTCTTCTTCTCTATGTTGATGACATGTTACTAGTGGGAACTAGTTCTAAAATTGTTAGTGAGCTGAAAACTAAATTGGCAACCACATTTTCTATGAAGGATTTAGGGGCAGCCAAGAAGATTCTTGGTATGACCATCACCCAAGATAGGAAGAAGAAAGTAATCACATTGTCACAAAAAGAATATATTGACAAAGTAATTCAGAGATTTGGTATGGCTGATGCGCATAGTGTTTCTACTCCACTTGCTTCACATTTTCAGTTATCAGCAAATTTGTGTCCACAAAAACAAGAGGACAACGAATATATGGAGGACATTCCTTACAAATTTATAGTTGGTAGCATTATGTATGCTATGGTTTCAACACATCCTGACATTGTTCATGCGGTGGGAGTTGTGAGTAGATTCATGAGCAATCCCAGGAAGACACATTGGGAAGCTGTCAAATGGATATTAAGATAACTTAAAGGCACTTTAGATTTGGTATTATGTTTTGGTAGCTACAATGAACAGTTACAGGGATTCATGGATTTAGATCTTGCCGAAGATTTGGATAAGCATAGATCTACTACCGGTTACACATTCATGTTTGCTGGCGATGCTATTAGTTGGGCCTCAAGGCTGCAACATACTATTTCTCTTTCTTCCACTGAAGCAGAGTATTTGGCACTTTTTGAAGGTGCTTGGGAAATGATCTGGTTGTAGTGATTACTTGGTGAAATGAAGTATCAACAAAATGATTATGTTCTTTTTAGTGACAGTCATAGTTCCATATTTATGGCTCATAATCATACCTCTCAGTGACATTCAAAACACATTGACATCCATGCTCACTTTGTTCAGCACATGGTTGAAGAGGACACGTTGAAGGTTGAAAATATTGATACTAAGATCAATCCAGTAGATATATTCACTAAAGTTGTAACCAAAGAGAAGTTCAAATGTGCAAGAACTTCTCTTGGACTTGTTAAGCTAAAGTAGATCAGCATGTAGAGCAGTGGAATGCCTGATCAGCTAAATCATCTGTTGACTTCTGGTTGGAATTTGTTGGGATTGGAAGGCCAACGGACTTTTGTCTATTGTGCCTTGTCTTTTCAGTTGCTTAGTTTGAGCTTATAAATAAGACTCTTTGTGGTCATTTGTAAACATTATGATTTGAGGTTAATGCAATTCTTCTGCTCTCAGTGTGGACGTAGCAACTATTGTGGTGAACCATGATAAATAGCATTTTCTCTATTTGTTTGCAATTTACTCTTTTATTATGTAATTTCTAGTTTAAATTTGAATTCTTTAAATCTACAACTAGATGGATATGGATCAAACACACACTATATAACACTGAAAACAAAAAATACAAAGACATCAAACATTTTGCTAAACTATTCAAAGTGTTCAGTACTGAAATGTTTATTAATCAATTTCTTGATACAAACTTTACAAATATTTGGAATGTTATAACATTCAATTTATTTTCCTCTTTTGATTATATAATCACTTAGTCATATAAACAAACACTTTTTATGAAAATCATTAGATGATGTCTTATTTTATAGCTATGTTTTAGACAATTCTAGAATCTTGACAAACTTTCCTAAAATAAAAAATAATTAATTATTTACAAACCTCATCCTTATCTTGTTTCCCTATAAAATAGTCTATTTAAAACCTTGATTACTCATTTAATAATTGGTAGAGTGAGAATTAAATTCATTTAAACTAAAAATACCTTTGTAATAATTTATATTTTGTTGGTTTTTTAGGTTCATAAATACCCTTCTGGTGAAGTTCCCTACTTATAGATCAAAACCAAACATAAATTGGTCCAACATCTCAATAATGTCAGCTTATTCCCAAGTGTACTATACAGATCACTAAAATGAAGCTTGGTATAGCCATTTCCTATTATAGCTATCTAGTTTGGTACCCATTCGAACTTCAAGTTATTGTAACTAGTAAACATAGCCTTGGCATCAATTTCAATTTTTATAGGAATAAAAGGTGTAAAAGCTATGGAAAATATAATTTTTGTGGTAGTAAATACCTTTAGAGGGAAGACAAATTTGCCATGTTTTAGTTGTAGTGGATAAAGATAATACTAACTCTTGTATAATATCTACACAAAGAGATTTTATTGATTTTTTCAATTCCCATTTAATTTTTGATGCAATATCTTTCCTTCTATGTTTCTATTTAACGTCTATTTCTCTTTTCTACTTCCTAAATGGTGTCCTTTGTAGACCTAAATTACCCAGCATTCAAAAATCTGCAATATTCCTGAAAAATTTCGTAGGTTACTATTTAACTATATGCACACCCACTAATAGATCTTACTTAATAATCTACAAAGATACTATAGGAAACACTACATGAATATCTAATAGATCCAATTCTCAAAAGATTAGGGAATTACTATTTATTTTATCAAACCAACTATAAACACAAATTAAATTAGACATTGCTGAGAAACCTATCTAATGCAAAGTGATAAGATGTTACTCAATGAAAATATTTGGAAATCATGACATCCACTCCTTTGTAAAACTCTATGTAGGCCTCTACATGGACATCATAGAACTTGTCATTGAATGGGAACTCCATGCACTTCTACCATGCCAATTGAAATTCCTTCAAATATAGAATAAAAGAAAATAAATATTACTAGTTAATGCATCTTCATTTGTATCTATCTATGTGGTTGATAATAGTGACAATCTATCTACTATTGGGTAGGGATCTACTATATTTCTTTGACAATGATGGTCTTTCTTACAATGGGAGCTATTCATGCTTATCATTTATTCTTGTCTTCATGATCTTTTGTTCAATTGTTGTTTCACAGACCTTTACATGGTTGTGTTGGGATTCCATTTGGATAACAATTTCATTGTGATAGAGATTGTTCTTTTTTGTACATTCTAAATAATAACACTCTTTCATTCACTTTCATATCAAATCTTTGTTTCTAGCTGATTAATTTGTAGACTTGGCCTCTTGATTCTTATTTGATTCATTTATCCTTTGTCATTTCTACCAAAAGGGGGTAGAAATATAGGTGTTTTTTTCATCAAGGACATCAAGGAATTTTTTTTTCCTTATGTGTTATTCTTATATAACCTATCAAAGTAATTGTAATAGTATTGGCATATCATTTACTATAATGGTAGTGATCTTGGTTCCAAATGCAACATTAGTGCAAAAAATGATATATGGAAACTATGATTAAGGTTATTATGTTGCCTCTTTATCTTGAGCATATACTCATGGAAAAAACATTTGTCTTTGATTGATTGACAATATTTGTATTCAAAATGATAATGAGACCTAATTTTTCAAAAGTATACACATCATTGTGTTTGTTGGTTTTGAAGATGTTATTCAAGGTGTTATTGGTTTAGTATATCCATAAGTACAAACTTAAGACATTAATTACTTGTAAAATATTTTGTTCTAATTTTTTATATTCAAACATATACATGAGGTTTTTCATTTGAAAGGTACTATTATAATTTTGGTTTCATTTTGTAAACCCTACTCGTGGAAACTAGGGCATGGACAATTGTTGTTAATAGTGATTTGTGTGGAGGCTTACAGTGGACTTGATGCTTGAAGTAGTTGGAATGACAACATAGTGATTATTCAAATTATTTACTTCAAATCTGGTCATAATGCTTAGGCTTTATACTTCAAATATTTTTCACCATGGTTGGTTGGTGAACTTATGGGTATTACAGAAGTTTTCTCTTTCTATGATTAGCTATGGTTTAGAACCTTTTTTTGGGCATTCAAAACATACCATTAATGGGTTAAGTGAAAGTTATAGAAATCATTTGGTTCTTTGAGAGATAGTTAGAAAGTGTTTTCATTACTTTATTATTGCAATTTTGTTTTTGTTTGTTCATTATATAGTCCATTAAAAATGTATAAAGAGAGAGTTATCATTTTGAAAATTGCAAGGGATTTGTAAAAGAAAAGTGAAGATTGGGTTTTTGAAGAAAATATTTGTAAAGGGTTTCATTGTATATTTTTTATAGTGATATTTGGGGTTAAATTGCATTGATATGTATATTGTGCTAAGTTAGATATAACATGGTCACCGTTATTAAAATAGTAATATAGATTAGGGATATAAAACATAAAAATAATTAAAAAACACTAATTCTTCAATAATCAAAGCATCCAAATGGTGGTTTTCACTTCTAAGTTGGCAACCTTGCTAATAGCCCTCAAAATAAGGTTTTTTTTATAACATCCAAGAGATATCTGATATAAAAAAATTTCTCATATTTCCAAGTACCCATTTGGTCCCAATTTAACTTATCCAAAAATTAAGGTAGGTTTCTTTGTATGGAACACTCCAAAAATTAGTTGTTACTCTAGTAATTATGCTAAAAAGCAGTAACAAATGTGGTTTTGGGGAATAAAATTTAGTATAATATTCATATAATAAAAATAAAAGAACTTTCAAATACCTATTTATCCATTTTATGAAATACGTTGAAATAGGTAGGTGTCCCTTTGGAATGAATTACTCAAAAATTAACTGTCCTCCTTGGGAATAGGCCTAATTTAGCTTACTCAAATGGCTCACAACTAGGTTTTCAAATAACCAACCTCAAAAATCGATGAAAAGAGATAAAACATGTTACAAATATCCTTCCTAAATATTCCCAACCCTTACAAACCATTACCCAAGGGATTACTAACAAACTCTAACTCATAAGCAAATATTCATGTAAAAAACATAGTGGTTTCCTGACCAGGGCATCAAAATCAATGTCAAAATTCATTACCTACTCCCACAAAAACCAACACAAATAAATCCAAATATCTACATTCATTCCACTAAGTTTTTTGTCTATTCATTGGTGCAATGAGAAGAAAACCATCATTTTATGTCAATGTACACCATACAGATCTGTAAAATAATTAGAAACAACAAGAATTGTTACAAAATTTGGGAATACATTGACGTCTTTATTGTAAAATCTTCAAATTTACAAAGAAAAACCTTGGCCTTGACTTCCCAAGTCATATTTAATCACATACCAATGTTTCTAACTACCATTTGGATTACAAAGTAACCAACAACAAGTTATGTGTAGTATAATAACATTAGCAAGAAAAAGTTACTTGACAACTTTAGTAACTTTGACATAATTGTACTTCCTAATTTCAAATGACCAAAAATAGATTCCTAATAACCTAAAATAGTTTAATAAGACCTTGTTACTGTTACCCTAATTTCCATATGCATGCAAATTTAGCTAAAACCTATCCCAAAATCTTTGTTTTCGCCTCGCCAGGCTTCCCTGACATTTTCATGACTTATTGTCCATCCTTTTGGCCTCTACAAATTGTTTTATCCTCTGGTCTACAAGCTCAAAATTCATAAATATAGCCATTGTGGCAAAAAACAAAAACCCTTGAAAACACTAAGCCCTCATTCTATTTTGCAGTTACCTTTTCGAGCCACTTAAGTCCTCATTTTCCCATGTGTGCTTTATTTTTCTTGGTCATTCACAGGTTCTCTAAGTTCTCCAGTAGTTACTTTTCCCGTTCGATGATTATGTGACTGCATGTTTCTCATAACTACTAGATGTTTCATGGTTACCGCTTAATATCTTGTGACCTGGTGAATGCTACTTTCCTTCAGTCACATGATCGCTTAATGTGTTTGGAAGTCTAAACATGTGGGGTCCTAGTCAGGAAGATCTGGCGGTTGTCGTGAAGTCACAAGGGGTTCTTCTGACACATGCGATCTTGCGATGGCCATCGATCTTCCATTTTTTCAGCACTTCATGCCTTTTTGGGTCCATTGCCATGGTGTCCTATGTGGAGGTATTTCATTGGCTGAAAGGAGATGACTTGTAATTTGTTAGTGGGCCCGATTGTCAATCCTCTTAAGATCAACAACTGGCATGTTTTCTCATGAAAAGTGTTAGAAGTTTGTGAACTTAAGACAGCAGTAGATTTCTCCTGGTGATGTAACTCTTCATTCAGGTGGGTCTACTGCTACGTGTATACAAATGGTGCCTTCTAATTGGTCCACATAATGGTGATTAGGCATACGTCAGTGGGACCAGGGTTCCAGCATTGCAAAAGCCTTTGACAGATGCAGAAGATCAACGGCTGGTGCATCATCTCATGAGTTTTGTCAGAAGTATGAGATCATGCACCGACCGTTGATTTAACTTTTCTCAGGTGCATCAAACTTTGGTAGGTCCTCTGATAGTTGGGCTGAGGTGCTATAATTTGATTGGCCCGCATAGTGATGACTAAAATGTGTCAGTGGGGCCATGTCAGAATTCCTACAGAAATGTCAGAAGGATAGAGATCAATGGCTGGGATGTGTTCTCATGAATGGTGTCAAAGCTGTGAGATTATGCACCAGTCATCTATTTTGCCAGGTGTTCAAGCCTTTGTTAGGCAGGTCCAATGCTAGGTCAAAGTGATTTGGAGGTTCGCGATTGGTTGCCGAGTGCTGACAAGGTTATAGGTGGGTCCATTTGTTAGAGGGGTCCCAGTTCAGAGAAGATCTACGGCTGGAGTAAAGGTGCAAGGAATCTGTCAAAGCTCTGAGATCATGCACACGTCGTTGGATTGGAATCTAAGGTTACAGTGGGTCCAATGTCAGAACTTGCTGAGGTGTTGCTGAATAAGTGGTTAAGAGAAAATAGAAAGGAGACATGTGGCAGATCTGGGCCCAGAGTTAAGGAAGTATTTTGTGATTCAGCGACCAAAAGGTTTTCTCATGTCCACTTAATGTAACTAGGGTTATGAGAAAGACCTAGTGATTTAGCGAAAATCCTTGTTCATTGAATCACTTAACCAGACTAGGGTTATGAAAAGGATTCCACAAATTAGAAAGAAGTCTTCAATTGTGTAGTCGCTAAATGACTTAAAAGAGGGAAGGTTCATGGTGGGTCTGAACTTTCTAATATGCTGGCGTGCTCGATCTTCATTGGTTATAGTGTGCTAAGATGGGTTTGAACTTTTTAAAAGGGTTTCACAACTATTTTATGATAGATCTAAGCCATTCATTTGCTAGGAGTTTAAGGGGATCAATGGTTATATTTTAAAATGAATGGCTAGCCGTTGTCATTCAATTTTGAATATCTCTATGGGGGTTTTTGCCAGTTTTTTATTCAATGGGATACAACAGTGAGGTAGCTCAAGAAATTTATGATGTCATAGGACATTTGCAGTTGAGAAAGATGATGAGAAGCCTACCTGGCCATCATGGGTCAATTCTTGTTGCTGAGAGGTACCTTTTTTGCATTCATGGTGAGACTTTTGTGCAGGAAGGTTGATGGATCTAGGTTGCTTGTCTGCAGGCAATGTAGTATAGAGATTGGCACATGAGATATATCTGATCAGTCACATGTTTTCTTAGAGTGGTATTTATGGTTAGATGTGACAAAGTTAGGTTTGTTACACTTATGCAAATTCTCTAACCCTAGTTAGATTTTTGACCCTTGCCTGCATGCAAGGAAGGATGTATATATTGTATTTTTGGAGCTTTTGAGCTCAGATTTGGACAATTGTAAAAGAAATTCACCTTTCTTGAGAGTTATCTGTGGTATTTTCTCTTCCCTTTGGCTTCTACAATTGTATTTCTCCCATTGATGATTCAGATATTGTAGAGGTATTTTGTGACAATTCTTCATGTCCCTGTGCTTCCTCGTTTGAGTCTTCTCTTATTGAATCAAAGTATATACATGTTTTCAATGACAACTTAGGGTTCTTGATCCCTCTTACTTTCTACAATTTTGTGTGTTATTGTGTTTGATCTGATTTAGATGCTTTTGTGGGTATACTTCAACCCCCTAACAGTCTTGTCTCAATCCTACACTAAGTTGCAGAAGTGAATGTCTTCTTGTAGGTCATAAGTTATGTCTTATTTTTCAGGCCCTCCTATGAAACACTTATGCATGCCTATTCAGTAAGTTGTGACCTACTAGACCTAAGACTTTCATTCATTCCATTCCTCTATACTGAGATCCAAACCCTAATTTTGGTGCATCACCTAGTAAGTAATTTTCTTGTAGTCATTTTCCCTTTCCAAGCATTCCTTCTATCCCTTTCCCCCAAAAGTTTACTTTTCATGTCTAGAAGCAAATTAAGGTGATTATCCAAGAGGAACTAGCCTAGAACCTGGAGGTTTCATCTCAGTTATCATAGGTCCCACAACCTGGAGATGATTCCCATGTTATACTAGGTTATTGAGACTGCAAGAGCTTGAAACAAGGGTGCAAACTTAGTGTATAACATTTCTGGCATGCTCAGTGGGACGGTAAAAGAATCAGAAATTCATGTTTTGTTATGGTATCTCTGATATACAAATTGCATACTATAGAATTTTAGAAGTTGTTCTATCAAGTGTATCTGGTTGCTCCATTGGTGGAAGGATTCAAGACAACCTTGTTGAAGGTTTATGAGAAAAGTTGAGACTAGGAGCTCTAAGCCTATTGAGTTTTTAGAGTTGCCCTCAAGAAGAAGCCACAAGGGCAGAACAACTCAAAGAACATCCCCTACAAGAAGAGTTCAGTCTACACCTCCTGATACCTCAGAAAGGAGACTTTTTCCCTTTCATTCCAAAAGAAGAGGTAGATCTCTAACCAGAGATCTAGAGGAAGATTCAAATCCAGTAGTAAATACAGCTCATATAGTTGTTAATCTTCAGATTCCAACTCCTGCAATGGCAAGACAGATTGCTTTTGCACTTTTCAATCAAGGCAGCCCGTTGACCTTTGCAGTGCATAATGATGTGCCCTTGGTGGCACTAAAGAGCTTACCTAATTTCACAGGTGAAGGATAGATAACAACCTTTGAGCACATAAGAGATGTGACCACCATCTATAGCATACACAACATAACCCAAGAGGATGTGGCCACAAAGTTGTTAGCAACCTCTCTAAAAGGTAAGGCTCTTGAAAGGTTTAGAACTCTAACTATTGGTTCCATAAATTCATGGGATGGATTAGGGGATGCATTAAGTAAGCATTTTGAGGACAAATCAGATAACTTGTCTCTAGTTGAGCAATTAACAACCATAAAGAGAGACCCTCAAGAGCAAATGACAGATTACAATAGTAGATTCCTTAAGACATGGAATAGAAGTCTAGTCTCAGTAAGGCCATCAGCTGACCATGCTTTCCTATACTAGCTACAAATTTTGAATGGTCAAATTTCTTTCAGGATCCCGTCTATGGGTGGAACTTCCCTATCCCAAGCTTTTGACATAGCTGTCAGGGCTGAAAATTATTTAATCCAAGCAGGCATGATTGCTAGAGGGCCACCAATGCCCATTTTTTGTAGCCTTCAACCCATTACACCTACACAAGTACCCCCATTTACCCCTATTCCCACCATATTAGAAACTCAAGCTAGTACCAGTGGTCAAGAGACAATAGCCAATTTCTCTCAAGAGTTCCAAGAAATAAAGAATAGCCAGCAAACTAGTATACAAGAGATGAAAAATTTATTGCAGACCTTGACTAAAGAGGTCACAAATTTAAAGAAATAAGGTCAAGGGATCAAACCATCCTTTCAGCCACAAGGCCAAGGTCCTAGTCAGCAATACCAGAATTAAGGATAGCGTTACCAACAAAATAGGCCACCATACCAAGGAGGGTATCAAGGACAAAGACAAAGTTTTAATCAAAGACCATTCCAACCATATAACCCTGCACCTCTAAATTCTGCAAATCCAGTGAGGGATATGGTTCCTAGTCAAAATAATATGGCTATGGATAATGAATGGTACTTTCCTTGTAATTAGCCTCATAATCAGACTACATGTTCAAATGGATGGATGAACCAAGCTCTGATGGTTCAAAATGCCTCACAAGCTCAATCTGATGTTTCATCTAGTGGGTCAGTGCCTCAACAAGAATCACAACAGAAGGAGACTGCTCTTTTCAATTGGGAGCAACCAGACTTCAATGGAGTCAATGATGAGGCTAATTTTGTTGCCTATACAAGAGCAAAAAGAAGAGCTCAAGACACAGAGAGAAAAGATTCCAATGCCAAAGCCACTACATCTATAGAGCCACTGCAGCAAGCTAATCCCATCACACCCAAGCAGGCTCCTGTCATCACAAGCAAAGAAGGCCAAAATTCTAAAGAAGTGGAGCCCATCATAGTGAAAACACAACAAAGAGTATACACTGTGACATGTTTTAATATTGTAGACAACATGAAGAAGGTGAATGTCACCATGTCCATGTGGAACTCTTTGGCTCTTCCAGGACAACCTAAAATTTTGAAGAAGGCCATGACAGAAGTGAGAACTCCTCAACCTGCAAAAGAAGTTGCAAAGCTAGTGTTGGTTAACATTGATCAAGAAAAGGAGGCTCCAAGTAGCAACTCCAAGGCCAATTCCATTCAAGGTAGGAACTCAAAGCCACCTCCCTTTTATGTATCATTAATCATTGAAAAATCTTTAGTGCATAATTGTATGGTAGATAGTGGAGCTACTAGCACTGTGATGCCCAAAAGAGTAGCTGACCAATTAGGACTAAAATATGAGCCCTTCCAAAAGAAGGTTACCCAACTTGATGGATCCTCAGTCAATACTATAGGTGTGCCCAAGGATACCAGTTTAATCCTACAAGCTAGTCCTAATTTTTCCATCCTCCTTGATATATATATCATAGATCTCCCTACATTATTTGCTATATGTCTTTCAAGGGAGTTTACAACCAAGATAGGAGGTTATCTATCTTGTGACTAGTCTCACATGCTATTTCATACAAGGTATGGGACCAAGGTCACTATTAAATTAGAACCATTAGCAACACACCATATAGAGCCATATGTGTCCAATACCATCAATGCAAACTACCCTATATTTGATAACAGTGACTTCCAAACCATTAGTGAAGCAAGCACCAAGATAGAAAGTATCCCTGATATTCTACTAGATGAAAGAGCTTCAGAGGCCCAAGAAAATCTTTTTTGGGATTTTGGTTTGGGAAGTTATTTAATACAAGAAAGTGATGCTATAGAGCCCAACCTTCTCAAGGACACTGATTCACATGATCAGAACAATCAAGTTTGGGAACTATTTTTTGATGGAGCTAGAAGCAGACATGGTTCTAGTGGGGGTTGTATGTTAGTGTCCCCAAAAGGAGAAAGGTATTATACTACTTTTAGATTTAGTTTCTCCTACACTAGCTATACTGTAGAGTATGAAAGTCTAGTCAATGGATTAGAATGGGCTAGAAAAAGAGGGCTTAAGGCCTTAAAAGTTTATGGTGACAGTGAGTTAGTTGTCAGCCAAGTAAGAGGGATAAGTGAAACCAAGAATGACACCTTGGAGGCATACAAACATAGAGTTTGGGATGCAATTGAAGACTTTCATGCTTTCAATATTGTTACCATCCCTAGAAAGTTAAACCAAAATGTAGATAGGTTAGCTGCTGTTGGATCTCAGTATGATATTCCAAATAGTGTTTCAAAAGAAATGGATCAAAAGCATATCAAAGTGGTTGTCAGACCCTCTATTCCTGATAATGATATCAATTGGCAAGTGTTTGACAATGATGAACAAATTTTGTAGTTCTTGTTTGAAGAAGATGCTTTTTCAGAGCATAATCAAGATAGACTATCACAAAACTATGGTGATCAAGTGATACAACTGAAGTCCAATAAGATGCCTAGAGGTCTTGTCACCTTAGAGACTATCTTCAACAAGGATGATGAAGTTAAGAGGAATAAATTTGGACTCGTAGTTCAACAAGAACATTGTGTTGAATTGGAGTTGGAATCAAGTAAGAGCTTACAATTTGGAAAAGTGAACACTGAATTGGAAAAGCAAGCTTATACCCAATTATTCAAAGAATTCAGTGATGTTTTTGCATGGCAATATGAAGACCTCAAAGGTTTTGATCCTACTCTTCCTCAGCACATCATTGAATTAGAACCTAATGTCAAACCAGTAAGGCAAAAGCAAAGGCCTGTTAATCCTAAGCTTGAGCCACTTATGGATAAAGAAGTACTCAAACTAGTAGAAAGTTGTATCATCTACCCCATTAAGCATACTAGTTGAGTTTCCAACCTTGTTCCTGTTAGGAAGAAGAATGGAGAGCTGAGGTTATGTGTTGACTTCACGGATCTTAATAGGGCCTCATTAAAAGACCGCCATCCATTACCCTCTATGGAACAAATCTTACAATGTGTCTCTGGATCCAAGAGATTTTCATTATTGGATGGCTATTCAAGATACAATCAAATCCTGATTAATAAAGAGGATCAATACAAGACTTCATTTACAACCAAGTGGGGAACTATGGCTTATCAAAAGATGCCCTTTGGTTTGTCAAATGCAGGTGCTACATTTCAAAAGGAAATGGATATGGCCTTTAAAAGCCTCATGTGCAAGTTTGTGTTGGTCTACTTAGATGACATAACTATCTATTCAAAGCATGCAGTAGATCACATCAAACATTTGAGGAAGATCTTTGAAAGATGTAGAGAATTTGGGATATCTCTTAATCCCAAGAAATGTGTGTTTGAAGTTCATGAAGGAAAATTGTTGGGATATGTAGTATCCAAAGAAGGGATCATAGTGGATCCTAAGAGAATTGTAGCTACCCTAGAGCTACCCCTACCACATCATAAGAAAAGTCTCCTATCTTTCATAGGAAAGATTAATTTTGTTAGGAGGTTCTTGCCTAACATTGCAGATTTACTTAAGCCTTTGACAGCCATGTTAAAAAGGAGTTCAGCTTTTAGTTCGACCAAAGAAGGGAGAGTCAATTTCCAAGCTATCAAAGAGGCCTTAGCAGAATCTCCTGCTCTCCTAAACCCAAATTTCAATAAGGATTTTTTCCTTTATGCTTATGGGGGTCATGATGCTATATCTACCAATCTGACTCAAGAAAATTCAAATGGATTGTAGCAGCCTATTGCTTTCTATAGAAAAGGTTTAGAGGAGTATGAACAAAGATATTTTTTTGTAGAAAAACATGTACTTGTTGTGGTAAAGAGCCTTAAAAAATTCAAATATCTATTGACCCATAGCAAGGTACACTTGAAAGTTACTCATCCAAGTGTCAAAGAATTTTTTCTTTCCAAGGACCTAAACGAGAAAAGAGCTGGTTGGATCACCAAGGGGATGGAATATGACATAGATGTTCAAACTACCAAGCTGGTTAGAGGGAGAGGTCTTTGTGAACATTTGGCATCAGATGAAAGTTCAAAAAATTAGAAATAATAGATGCATCTCTGGTGGTGCATTCTATAGAAGAACAAACCAAGGCAACAAGTTGGTTTCCTAATATGATCAATTACTTGAGGATAGGACAATGCCTTGCAGGCTTGGATTCAGTAAAAAGAAGATATTATAGATTGCAATATGTTCCTTTTGTGCTGATACATGAAGTCCTTTTTAGAAAGGATCACAATGGTGTCCTTTTAAGATGCATTGATTCAGAAAGGATAGCTGACGTCCTGTTTGAATTTCATTATGGACCTTCTGGAGGTCACTTTTCTCCTAGGACTACTGCTTTTAAGATCATGAGGGCTGGATACTATTGGCCATCTATCTTCAAGGATAGCCATGATTATGTGAGAAGATGCATCAAGTGTGCCATGTTTGTAGGAAAAGAAAGGCTTGCAGCCTTGCCCTTACAGCCAATCAGAACAGAGCAACCCTTTATGAAGTGGGGCATAGACTTCATTGGAATGATCAATCCTCCATATAGTGCAAGCCATAAATGGATAATCAATACAACAGATTACTTCACCAGATGGACAGAGGCAATTTACCTAAAAGAAGAAAATGAGAGTGTTATCCTAAGCTTTTATGATGATATAGTTCATAGGTTTGGCACTCCTAATTCCATAATTTCAGATAATGCATTGGCATTCATAGGCCTCAAAGTTTTAGAGTGGGCAGTCAAGAATGGCATTTATCTAAATTTACCAGTTCAAATTATTACCCTTAGGGCAATGGCTTGGTAGAATCAACAAACAAGAACTTGATTAGGAAGACTCTGTAAGATAATCAGAGAGATTGGCATACTAAACTCAAGTCTACCCTATGGTTAGACAGAATCACTCCAAAGAAGATCATTGGAATTCTCCTTATGTGCTAGTATATGGCAAAGAGGCTAAGTTGTCCATTTGAACTGAATTACCAGCTATGGACTTGGCCACTTAGTATGCACTATTTGAAGAAGGAGATCCCTTATAGATCAGATATGCTTAGTTGATGGAGTTGGAATAACTTAGAGACAAATCAATGCAGGATATGGAGTTCCATCAGATTCAAACAAAGAAAAACTTTGACAAAAGAGCCAAGGTTAGGAATTTCAAAGTTGGAGATATAGTTCTCAAATGGGATGAGTTCAGATCCAAGCCTGCCAGACATACAAAATTTGATTCATTTTGGGGTGGACCATTTGTTATAACAAAGTGCAAGTGATCCAATGCTTTTCAACTATCAAATATGGAAGGAGTTCCCCTGCCTATCTCAGTGAATGGTTTCCACTTGAAGCCCTACTTTGAGGTTAATCCCTCTTTGTAAATTTTGTAAAAAATGTTTTCCCTGCTTTTTCCTGCTTTCTAGGTTAGTTTCCTACTTTTCAAGAAGTGCTCATGCATAGTTTGTCTTTCTGGTTTAGTTTTGTCCTTTGTCGGAGTTTTGTGCTTAGTAATGACCCCATGCCCAATGAATTTCTTTAAGGCCACTACTTTCCATGTCTAGCAAGCTGACATCCAACAGAAATTGCCAAAATGTTACCCTAATTTCCATATGCATGCAAATTTGGGTAAAACCTGTCCCAAAATATCTATTTTCACCTCTCCAGGCTTCCCTAAAATTTTCATGACTTATTGTCCATCCTTTTGGCCTCTACAAATTGTTTTATCCTCTGGTCTGCAAGCTCAAAATTCATAAATATAGTCATTGTGGGAAAAAAAAAAAAAAACCCTTGAAAACCCTAAGCCCTCATTCTATTTTACAGTTACCTTTTTGGGCCACTTAAGTCCTCATTTTCCCATGTGCGCTTTATTTTTATTGGTCATTCGTAGGTTCTCTAAGTTCTCCGGTGGTTAATTTTCCCATTCGATGATTATGCGACTGCTTGTTTCTCACAGTCGCTAGATGTTTCACGGTTACCGCTTAATAACTTGTGACCTGGAAAATGCTACTTTCTTTCAATTGCATGATTTCTTAATGTGTTTGGTGGTCTAAACATGTGGGGTCCTAGTTAGGAAGATCTGATGGTTGTCATGAAGTTACAAGGGGTTCTTCTGACACATGTGATCTTGCGATGGCCATCGATATTCCCTTTTGTTCAGTTCTTCATGCCTTTGTGGGTCCATTGCCACAGTGTCCAATGTGGAGGTATTTCATTGGTTGAAAGGAGATGACTTGTAATTTTTCAGCGGGCCCAGTTGTTAGTACTCTTAAGATCAACGACTGGCATGTTTTCTCATGAAAAGTGTCAGAAGTTTGCAAACTTAAGATAGCCATGGATTTATCCTGGTGATGTAACTCTTCATTCAAGCAAGTCCACTACTACGTGTATACAAATGGAAACTTTTGATTGGTCCACATAATGGTGATTAGGCATATGTCAGTGGGACCAGGGTTCCAACATTGCAAAAGCGTCTGACAGATGTAGAAGATCAATGGCTGGCGCATCATCTCATGAGTTTTTTCAGAAGTATGAGATCATCCACTGACCGTTGATTTCACTTTTCTCAGGCACCTCAGACTTTGGTGGGTCCTCTGACAGTTTGGGTGACAGGCTATAATTTGATTGGTTCGCGTAGTGATGACTGAAATGTGTCAGTGGGGCCATGTCGGAATGCCTATATAAATGTCAGAAGGATAGAGATCGATGCCTACTGTGTGTTCTCATGAATGGTGTTAGAACCATGAGATTATGCATCAGTCGTTCATTTTTCCAAGTGTTCAAGCCTCTTTCAGGTGGGTCTGATACCAGGTCAAAGTGACTTGGAGGTTTGCGATTGGTTGCTGAGTGCTGACAAGGTTATAGGTGGGTCCATTTGTCAGAGGGGTCCTGGTTTAGAGAAGATCTACGGCTAGCATAAAGGCACAACAAATCTATCAGAGCTCTGAGATCATGCACCCACCATTAGATTGGAATCTAAGGTTACAGTGGGTCCGATGTCAAAACTTGCCAAGGTGTTTCTGAATAAGCGGCTAAGAGCGAATAGAAAGGTGACATGTCGCAGGTCTGGGCCTAAAGTTAAGGAAGTATTATGTGATTCAGTGACCAAAAGGTTTTCTCATGTTCGCTTAATGTAACCAGGGTTATAAGAAAGAACCAATGATTTAGTGAAAAGCCTTGTTTGCTAAATCGCTTAACCAGACCAGGGTTACAAAAAGGATTCTATGAATTAGAAAGAAGTCTTCAGTGGCATAGTCACTGAATGACTTAAAAGAGGGAAGGTTCGTGGTGGGTCTGAACTTTCTAATATGCTGATGTCCTTGATCTTCATTGGTTATAGTGTGCTAAGATGGGTTTCAACTTTTCAAAAGGGTTTCTTGACCATTTCAGGATAGATTTGAGCTGTTCATTTGCTGAGAGTTTAAGGGGATTGACGGTTATGTTTTAAAATGACAGGCTAGCCATTGCAGTTCAAATTTGAATATCTTTGTGGGGGGTTTTTGGCAAATTTTTTATTCAATGGGATATAGCGGCGAGGTAGCTTAGGAAATTTATGATGTCGCAGGACATTTGTAGTTGAGAAAGATGATGAGAAGCCTGGCTAGCCATCATGGGTCGATTGCTATCCCTGAGAGGTACCTTTTTTGCATTCATGGTGAGACTTTTGTGCAAGAAGGTTGATGGATCCAGGTTGCTTGTCTGCAGGCAATACAGTACAGAGATGGGCACATGAGATATATCTGATTGGTCACATGTTTTCTCAAAGTGGTATTTATGGTCAGATGTGACAAAGTTAGGGTTGTTACACTTATGCAAATTCTCTAACCCTAGTTAGATTTTTGACCCTTTCCTGCATGCGAGGAAGGATGTATATATTGTATTTTTGGTGCTTTTGAGCTTAGAGTTGGACAATTGTAAAAGAAATTCACCTTTCTTGAGAGTTATCTGTGGCATTTTCTCCACCCTTTGGCTTCTATAGTTGTATTTCTCTCATTGATGATTCAGATATTGTGGAGGTATTTTGTGATAATTCTTCATGTCCCTGTGCTTCCTTGTTTGAGTCTTCTCTTATTGAATCAAAGTATATACATGTTTTCAATGACAATTTAGGGTTCCTGATCCCTCTTACTTTGAGTAATTTTGTGTGTTATTGTGTTTGATCTGATTTAGATGCTTTTGTGGGTATACTTCAGCCCCCTGACAGTCTTGTCCCAATCCTACACTAAGTTGTAGAAGTGAATGTCTTCTTGCAGCTCATAAGTTGTGTCTTATTTTGAAGCCCTCCTATGAAACACTTATGCAAGCCTATTCAGTAAGTTGTGACCTAGTAGACCTAAGACTTTCATTCATTCCATTCCTCTATACTGAGATCCAAACCCTAATTTTGGTGCATCACCTAGTAGGTAGTTTGCTTTCAGTCATTTTCCCTTTCCAAGCATTCCTTCTATCCCTTTCCCCTAAAAGTTTACTTTTCATGTCTAGAAGCAAATTAAGGTGATTATCCAAGAGGAACTAGCCTAGAACTTGGAGGTTTCATCTCAGTTAGCATAGGTCCCACAACCTGGAGATTATTCCCATGTTATACTAGGTTATCAAGACTACGATAGCTTGAAACAAGGGTGCAAACGTATAACAGTTACATCAAATAAAAAAAAACTAAAACCAAAATGATTAAATTACCTCATGGAAGTATGAAATAAACTAGGTGGTCCTACACAAGTCTTCGGACAAGGGGATCTTCAAAAGTTGTTTTAGATCTACTCAAATGAGAAAAGATATTATAGAAAAGGGGTTGATGTATTCTTCTCCTTATGAAATATTTTGTAGCTTAGCTATTTTATTTTTAGGGTGAGGATCATTAGGAAGAAATCTCTCATAACCATCTCTTCTCCTAGTTATGTACATCTTTAACTCAACACTTTGAAACCTACATAATAATAGGTGAAAGAATGGTTTTCATTACTTACAAAAGTTAAGGCTTTCTAGAAAGAGTAGAATTTTTTTTCTATACTACTAAAAATTAAATATAAACAAATCACTCTAAATAACTTCTTAGTTTGACACCATCCCCAAAAATAAAGAAATGTTGGGTCATAATAATGAATGAATAGAGTGATTAATACCTCAACTCAGGGATAGGTTACATCCTAATCGGTAGCTATTGAATTATAATATCAAGACTCATTTTCTTGTCAAACTAGGAACATATTTTTGAAATGGTACAACATAGTATATGCACTAAGAAGCTTTGAAGCCATATTAAATAGACTTTAACCAAAGACATTTTGAATTGAATACTATAAGGAAAGTGCATAAATGACCTTTTCTATAACTTCCTATAGAAAAACTCAACCTTGACTCATGTTAAAACATTAATTTTTCAACTAAAAAAACTAACTCTGCTTCGGGCTACTTTGGTTATAAGAATATTTGTGGAGATGTGCTTCCATTTCTATAGGAGAATTTTACTACTAAGTTAATAGAAACAAAGCTTTGAATATCTAAACTAATTATGATACAAAAAATAAGTAAGTATTTCCTCACCAAGTAATCCCCCTTGGATGAGTACTCCTAATTGACAACTATGGCCTCTAAAGGTAATCACCCAATACATTATCATTCTACAATATTGATAAAACAAAAATGATAAAACTATTTCTTACTCATAAAATACAACAAGTACAAGAGTTTAGTACATCGCTCAAGAAAACATTTTTCAAGGAAAAAATGTGAGAGAAATTTTTATAAAGAAAAGAGTAGAATAAACTAACTTAGTACCTCAATCCATTAAATCTAGGGAGCTTTCTTTTATTAAAAACTATAAATTATGGATAGCTCAAAGTGGATCATAGTGGACTCTGTTCAACCATAATTTGAACCTAATATTCTCCTAAATATTCTCTATGATCAAACATGTGAAATAGTTAGGAAGTTTAGCGATTTACCAACTAACTTGAAGGAGTATTCCATTAAAGATATAACTATATTTTTTTTTATGACCTTTGTATCCACTTCCCTTCTTTCCATGCTTTGATTACTCTAAATGACATACTAAAACTTAATGTACTTTGAGTTAAGAAATATATACACCTAAAGGATTGGTACTATGGATATTCTTGTTCATAAATTGACACACACACACACACACACCCACACATGTTGAGCTTATAAGGATGAAATTTTTATCATAAAGGACGTTATCATAACATGTTTGGTTATCATTGAATCAAAAAAAATTATTATCAAAATAATACAAAACATCATAGTTGACATGCTTAAAACATTTAAATTGAGTCCAACCAATATAGAAGTATATAATAAAAAAAATTTAAATGGGGCCAATCAGGGATAATGTAAATGCTTATTTTACCTTGGTGATGGAAAAATTAATAGGTTAGATCCCTAAGAAAATCAAGATGAGAGGGAAAGGAAAAAAAAATTTAAAAAATTAAGACAATATAAAATATGCTTCAAATAATTGATAAAAATATGCCACTTCGAGGGGGAAATCTCCTTATCCACTTCAAGTGAAATACCTCCAATAATCTTCACTCGGAATTCAATGCTCAATATGTTAAATATAAAGAAAACTACCTCTTATATATATCATCTTATATCCAAAAGACACTATGGATGACCTAAATATGAATGTATAACTGTAAGTATAACCCAACAAACTAAATAACAATGTAATAATGATAATATGAATCAATTATGAGTTAAGGTAGCCATAATTTGACTATGTACAACAATAAGTATACTCTAAGATTAAGGGAAGAGCATGCCCCACTTTATTATTAAAGCATTGTCCTCAATTCTCACAAAGGATTTAAATCTGAATAAATCTACCAACCTCCCATTTAGCATCTTCAACTAGTAGATTATTTCAATGAATGAGAGTATTGTATTGTTTAAGTGTTCTAGACCATAGCTTCTTTTTACAAGTTTGGAGAATAAATTCTAGCTAGTTCTAATATGATCTTTCTTAATTGAGCTCCAGTAATATTTTCTATGTAGGGTATACCATTTCCTATTACTTTTTCCAAATAAGAATCATGAAAAATTAAATGCGTCTTCATTTTTGGTGGTGATTCCAACTTGTAAAAATACTACCCATCTTTTTTAGGATATGGTATGGACCATTGTATTTTGGTGACAAATTATTCTTTCCTTAATTCTTTAATGATATTTTCCTATAAGGCTGAAATCTCAAGAATATCTAATGTCGTAATTCAAAGATTCTTTTTATACGATGTTGATTTTATTGTAGCTTCATTTGAATTTGTGCCATGGCCAAACTCTCCTTGAGTCCTTAAAGTACTTATTATTGATGAAGAAAGTGTTCCTCTAGAGCTAGAAATTTCAATAGAACCTACAATAATGATGTGATGGAAGGAGGATGATATGGACACATAGTGACATAAAATCATGTATTTTTTATGAGGTATGGAAGGTGTTATACCACCATTGTACTAGAGGAATTCACTCTTCACATTGTGATTTCTTATCTAAGGGTATGTGCAGGATCATGGTATGCCAAACTAGGCCCTTAAGTGGCAATGAAAATTCAAAAAATCAAGGTTAGGAAAGTTAACATAAAAATTTGAATAAGTTATCAATCTTATATATAAAATATGTAAGAAGAGAATGCATAAGAAATTGAATGTAGTTTCTAAGATACTAGCCCTTTTTTGAAAATAAATTATTCTATATGGTGAAAATTTCAAATTTCAATGTAGTAGTATAAAAACATCAGGAAAAAGATAAGAAATAGGTGTATGTCTGACCACCTTAAACATAATCAAAAGATAATATAACTTTACAATATTCTAGATATAAGTAGTAGACTCATGTTCAGATGTGACACATATTTTTGTGTAATTTTTTTTCAAGTCAATAATTAATTATGATTTTCTAGTACAACTTTTGGAGAATATAAAAACTCATGTATCTGACCACCTTAACTTGTTCTAAAATTCATCAAATTAAAAAAAAAAAGGTTTTTTCTTGTATTAAGAAAATCATACAGTGTGACACATATTTTAGATTTCAATAATGTTATACCATTTGAATGTTATAGCTATTTTCCAATCGGTTTATCAATAGTATGAAAATTTTAGGTTAAATATAAGAAGTAGGTGTGTGTCTGACCACCTTAAATACAATCAAATGATAATTTTTTTTTACAATATTCTAGATTTAAGTAGTAGACTCATTCTAGATGTGATGCATATTTTTTCATAATTTTATTTCTAAATAAATAATTTATTATGATTTTTTGCTACAAATTTTCCTGAATATAAAAGCTCACATGTCTGACCACCATAACTTAGTCTAAACTTCATCAAATTGAAAAAAAATAAATTATTCTTGTAGTAGGAAAAGCATAGAATGTGATGCATGTTTCAGATTTCAAAAATGTTATACTATTTGAAATTTATAGTTATTTTTTAATCAAACCTTCTTTTTCACATCACCACTTTTTGGCATACCATGATCCTACACATATCCCTAAATTAAAAAATAGAGATATTCTTGCAAAGAAAATTAACAACATCAATTTTTCCTTTATATTGAGGATAATATGATGAAATATTACCTAATTGGGTTCCCAAAAATGAGAATAAATTTGTCTAAAAGTTACTCGTAAAGGCAAGATCATGACCACTAACAATAAACTTAGGTGTACCATGTATCCACTCTAATTTCTATAGAAGGATGTGAGATATAATAAATTGGGCATATTTAGAGCAGTGATCCAACACTACCATAATTCCATCTTTAGTTTTATATATTTTGGAAGACCTATAATGAAAATCCATAGATATTTATTTCCAATATTTGCTAGAAATTACTAAGTAAAATCCATAGAAATTTATTTCCAATATTTGCTAGAAATTACTAAGTGTTACAAGAGAAACGATGTATTAATTATATCCTATTTATTTATTTGGAAAACCAAACATTCAGCCACAAATGTTTGAACATCCCCTTTTAGTACTTCCCACAAAAAGTCATTTTTGTCTCAATGACAGTCTTCAAAAATCATGAATACCACATATTTAAAAGACTCATGAACTTCTATGAGAATCTTTTCTTTGAAAGTGGAGTTTTTGAAAACATACAATCTCTCCTTATACTACACATAATCTCCCTTCCAAAATAACTTTTTTGGATCACAGAAATTGCTCTTTAATTGTTAGTAGTAACATCAATTTTCTACTCATATTTATCTTATTATGTCCAATTGTCTTGTTATATTGAAATGGAACACAATAAAGTTACACCTTTTTCATCTTTCTTAGACAATTCATCACATGTAATATTTTTATTTTTTTTATTTTTATATGCTCTCAAAGTCATAGCCCAATATCTTACTCACCCATTTTTGTTTCTATTTACAAGATATTCTCTATTTTAAAAAATATTTAAGGCTAACATGATCTTTATTAACTTTGAAGTGTCTTCCCATTAGATATGTCCTCTATTTTTTTATTGTACGAAGAATAGATAAAAAATTCTTCTCGTAAATAGGATTATTTTTATTCTTATACTTTAATTGATGACTTTAAAAAGTAATGAGTCAACCCTCTTATATTATAACTTCTAAAATGATTACCTAAAGAATTATATTCCACAATAAAAACCCTTGATGAAAGATGGAGTAGTAAGAATTGAAGTATTGAACATATCCTCCTTCAACATCTCAAATGATACATTATCTAACTCATTCCATTGAAATTAATCCTTCTATAAATAGGTTGTGACTGGTGTTTCTATACGATCATAGTTCTTCACAAATCTTCTATAGTACCCAGTCAACCTCAAAAAATTCCTTCATTTTTTAATGGATTTTAGTGTAGGCCAATCCATAATAGTTTTCATTTTTTTAGGACCCATCTTTACTTTGTCATGTGAAAATATGTTTCCCATGTACTTCACCTCCTTGAGACCAAAAGTGCACTTGGATTGCTAAGCATATAGTTGGTCATCCTAAAGAACTTGTAGTGCTATATCAACATGATGTAAATTTTCTGCCCATGTCTTGCCATAAATTAATATATCATCAAAGAACACTAATAAAAACCTCCTCTATTTTTTATGAAGATGGAGTTTAGCAAAGTCAAACATGTAGATGGTGAAATAGTTAGACCAAAAAGGCATCACCAAAACCTCATAATAACCTTCATGAGTCCTATATGCTATTTTGCAAATATCTTCTTGTTCAATTCAAATTTGGTGGTAACATAATTTAAGATATAAATTTGTAAGAATATTAGTTCTATTTAGTTCATCTAATCAATCATCGATGACTAGGAAATGAAACTTATATTAGATAGTGTACATGTTGAGATTGATTTCTAACATTTGTAATGGGGATCATTGCCTCTGTGGAAGAGAATAATGAGAAAATAAGAAGTTGGACAATCCAAATAAAATAAAATATATTCTAATGTTTTAATTGATAGCATCATCTAAATATAATGAATTTTAGTTTCAGTCTATTCATTTTGACATCTAATAGATACATGGATGTACTGACCTTTCAAGTTATTTTAACATGTACAAATGGGCTCAATTCGAAGCCAATAAAAAGAGTTACAACCATACATCTCTCTAAAAAAGCTTATCAAGTTGTGCAATACATCTCATCTAATCATTTAAATTATATTAGTTGGGCATATATCTTTCCCATGAATTTAGCTAGTTCTAATTGACTAAGTAGGCCATACTTATCTCTCTCATGCATTTTTCAAATTTCTATAGATAGAAGTGACTACATCTCTCTAACAAGTTTGCCAAAAAAATATGAATTTTTTATAAATTGGGTGAAATAAATCTTTATACACTGCTTAGTGTGTGTTCAATGATGACACTAGTGACTTGCTATGTATATTCCTCCAAATTATCAAAATAATTTTGATCACTCATAGGTGATGGTAGGTAGTTCCTACTTTCAAAAATTTTGAGGCTCTATTTTGGTTCCTTTGAGCTCTTATTTGGTGTAATTATTTTAAAAGTAAATAAATTTTTTTCCATACCATAGTCTAAACTCTTCTATTTTGTATGAAAATTAGATTATCAACATTGTGGACTAATTTATCTTATGCACTATACTAAGATCTAGATCACTTCCTTCTTTAGAAAGTAACAATTGTATTAGTACTAAGTGTTAAGAACATAGTTTGATAAAGGGTGTTATGATGGAGTGATTTATGGAAGTAATCATGTGTATTTTAATTAGATTAATTTTTATATGATTCATTAGAGGATTCTATCATGGTCAATGATGGGCTAATTCTATTTAATTTTTATGACCTTTAAAAAATAGAACTTTAAGCCTAGGCAAGATTCAACCTTGAAGGCCTACATCATGATTACTATAGAAAACTAACTTTCTTACCAAATTACACAATAGGAACTCAAAGAAAAAATCTAGAAATTCAAACCTTTTAAACAAATATTTTCTTACTCCAAAAGTATCCAATGAGTATATTTCCTATAGTTGTTCTATAAGATCTATTAGGCCTTGAACATACTAAAAGAAAAAATCATTAGCAAGAGTCAAGAGTGATATCCTTGTTATCTAGCTTGTCAAAACTTTAACATAAACTTTGTAAGAACTTATTATCAAAGAATTATTGAAACTAGAAAGATGAATTATTAGTTTTCTAAGACAAATAACATTGGACCACTAAGTAGAGGAGTTAGAGAATGAATACAATATTCTCTCTTAGAAGATACCATGAATTATTTTCCTCAATGGATGACTCACCATGTGAGGGAAGAAAAGTTTTCCCATCTTGAACTTTTGAAGTGATGTTTCCTTTGATTTTAAGTCACTGGCTACTTTTTTAGTAAATAGTTTGAGTAGCACACAACCATTCATAGCATTAAATTTATTTTTACATGAAAATCTAGTGACAAAACTCTTCTTTTAATGAGAAGTATTATTAGCAAGATGAAGAATGGGCTTATTATGATAAGTGACAAGGGACATTCATTAATGCTATGATTAAAAAATTGATGTCTAAAATAGGCATTGAACAATTTGATATAAACAAAATATTGTATGTGTCACATTTTTTCATTATGTATTTCAATAATCTCCTTGAAGCTCTTGAATAGATTAATTTTCATATAAAAAACCTTTTATGAATGAGTTGAGGGAATGATCTAGCTCAATGAAATTAAAATTTCATAGCAAGCCCATTATTTTGGATATAAAATTCTAGCACGAGAATAGGGAAGCCAAGAAACTCCATCAAAACATAGAGACAAAGTACTCTCTCTTTTATTATAAAAAAATTACATTAAAAAGGTGAAAATGAGTAAAGACATATAAACAAACTGGAAGCCATGTTTGAAGATAGTCTCTATGTGACTAGCTTGAGCAAAACAAGAAATAAAACTCCCTTTGTAAGGTTTTGGTCAACATCAAGGTGGATCCTAGATGTGACATAATTCTTGGCCATCTATTCTTTAAATGTGTTTTTACGGAGAACCCTCATACCATAATAATTAATTGAGGTAAAAAATTTCAAGCCAATGACAAACACTATTAAATTGTCAAATGGGAGAGAACCACCTTTAGAGGTGTTTTAGAAGATATACCTATATTAAACGACATTACAAATGAACATCCTATGCCTCTTTATTAGTATAGCTATCTTCATGTGCTATCAAAATTTCAACACTATTATCAATGAATCAATTAATGATGTTTGAATCTACATAAAAATAAGAATATCCATAATCATAAGCAGCAAAGAAAAATCACAATAAATATAAAAAAAATACATACCCCTAATCTCAACCTCAAGAATAATATAATATTTAAAATAGAGAGAAAGCCAAAACCTAAGCCCTAGCCAATCTTTCTAACTCTCTTAATTTGATTTCTCAAATATCAATTTAATTTAATAAATGGATTGGAAGTGGGCCTTTTTTCCTTCAATTTGGAGCATAACAAATCATATGTGGTGGTGCTATTCCACAAAATAATAACAATATAAAAAGGATGTCAAATCAAAGCTAGTGTACATAATTGTTTTCTTTGAAACTGGAGTGCAATGCTATGGTAGGCACTATTTACTTTGGCACTAGCTAAGCTTTCTACAAAGTGCATAAAATAAAATAAAAATTGTCAATTTTTTTTTCAGACAGGATAATTTTTTTTTAAAATTTTTTTCTGATTTTCGACCACAAAATACATAAGAACAGATGCTGAAAATTTTGCAAAAATCTGTTGTATTTTTTTATTTTTGAAATTTAGTTAATGGTTAGTTTTGTTAGGTGTGTCATTTACTTTCTCTATACTTAACTGACATTAGTCTGAGGATTTAACATCCATTGTCTTCAATGTCAAAACAAAAGAGAGAAATGGGATGCTAACGTTATTGTTTCTATCATCCCAATGAGTGAGACCTCCCCAATCATTGTGCCTTACCAACACAGACACACCAAACATAATACAGAATGATATTAACTTCTTCAACCACTTGAAAATGTACTTACTGTGCACAAAATTCCCAAATGGAACTTGAGTGGGAAAAGCATAAAGTCTTTCCTCTTGTGCGAAATCAATCATGCCTTGATCCATCTGTTTGACTCCCTGTAATCTCTAACCCAATTCTGACATAAGTTTATGACTAGCACTTGCACCTTTGAAGGGTGAAAGGGTTACACTAATAGTGTGATATACATTACATGATGTAGCATTGCTTCTGTAGAGAGAATCTTTTGTCTTCCATATAATTGTATATGGATTATTTTTATTTTTCTTCTTCTTCTCCTTATTGTTCTTCTTCTTCTTCCCCTTTTACCTATTCTTCTTCTCCTCCTCCTCCCTCTACATATAAGGCAACTCACACAATCTAACTCTATATGTAACTCTAATTTCTCTAATTTAACCCTAACCTAACTTTAGCCATTACTCTAGTTACATAAAACCCTAATCTTAATTCAACACTACTCATTTAATTATCCTTTCCTATATTAAATAGACAACCTAACTTTTTCAAATCAATAATTCAAAATTGGCTCTATCTCTTCCTCACCATCTTACTTTGGCCCTAATTTTAACACCTCCCCAGCCTTATACATGATAAATCAAAATTCTCTCCTATGCCTTCTTCATGTTACTCACTCTCTTCACCCCTTTCATTCCCCTTATCTTTCCTTATATGAAAAATATAAGACAACTTGAACACAATCTAACCCTATATCTAATTCCAATTCCTCTAATTGAACCCTGACCTAATTTAACCATTACTCAAATTTTATAAAACCCTAATCTTAATTCAACACTACTCATTTAACTATCATTTCCTATATGAAATAGACAACCTAGCTTTTTCAAATCAATAATTCAAAATTGGCTCTATCTTTTCCTCTCCCTTTTACTCCAACCCTAATTTCATCACCTCCCCAACCTTCTACATGATAAATCAAAATTATCTTCTATGCCTTCTACATGATAAATCAAAATTCTCTCCTATGTTGTCCTCCCTATTTTTATCTCTATTAATCTTTTCACCTCTCTATCTCTCTTTTCTCTTTATATTACTCATCTTACTCACTCTCTCCACCCCTTTCTTTCCCCTTATCTTTCCCTATACTTCCCTATCTCTCTTTTCTCTTTATATTATTCATCTTACTCACTCTCTCCACCCCTTTCTTTCCCCCTTATCATTCCCTATACTACCCTATCCTTCTAACTATTCTCTATCTCTCTTCTCTCTTTATATTATTCATCTTAATCACTCTCTCCACCCCTTTCTTTCCCCTTATCTTTCCCTATACTACCCTATCTCTCTTTTCTCTTTATATTATTCATCTTACTCACTCTCTCCACCCCTTTCTTTCCCCTTATCTTTCCCTATACTACCCTATCCCTCTAACTATCATTTACTTATCATTTGATATAGGAGACAACCTAACGTTTTCAAATCAATAATTCAAAATTGGCTCAATCTCTTCCTCTCCATCTTACTCTATATCTCTAGATCTCATATCATGAAAACTTAACATTAATTAAAAGGTTTTAAAAAAATAATTTAATATCATTAATGCAACTATTTTTTATTTTTCATTTTTATTGACTTTTGTATTTTTTATTAACAATAGAAGAAATGAAAATGAACATTCTAATAAATTCAATTCAAAATAAATTAAATAAGTTTGTTGAATTATAAGTTAAGTATTAAGTCATTCTATTAATGTTGCATTCATTCTCATGTGAACTGCTAGTCATGAAACATGGGTAAATTAGTTTGACTAAAAAACTACATAGTTGAATCTTGATAACAATATCACAATTTGACTTGCTATGGAATATCTCCTACTTATCAATTGATGAGTTTAAGGGGCTTTCTAATGAATGGGTCATAAGGCACAACACTTGGTGAAGGTTTTGAAAATAGGGTTCAAAGCAGAGTGGGTTTAACCATGGAGGAAACTTCATAGTTAAGCAGGCTCAAATTGGAGTAGTAATGGGATGGGTGACCTCCCAGGAAGTCCTGGTGCTTCACCTCTGTAAGCATCACCTTGATCCAATGAGTTTGTTACCCTAATTTTTATGTGCATGAAAAATTGGCTAAAATCCATCCCTAGGTCTCTATTTTTATGCTCCCAAGTGCTCTACAAAATTTCATGGCTTCATTGCAAACTCTCTGGCCTCTGTAATCCTTTAAACTCTCTGGTCTGCAAGTAAAAATTCATAAAACTAGCTGTTGGACCCTTAAAACCCTTAAATATTCTTTTGGCCTATTATGTTGCTACATTACCTTTATCCGCCACTTAAGTCCCTCCATTTAGCATGTGTGTTTTAAAAATCCTTCAGTTGCCAAATCTTTGATTCCCAGTGGTTAACCCCTTAACACTTTGTGATTTGGCGAGTGGTTACCATTTCAATTTGGCGGTCTTAGGTTAGCGGCCAAATAAAGATTCTAGATCTATGGTTGTAGCATTATCTCATGGCCTCGAAAGATTCCATGAGATCTTGCGACGATCATCGATCTTCCTTTCCTCCAGCGCAGTACCTTGTCAGTGGGACCGGTGCCACCTCATCTGATTTGGTGGCGTTTGATTGGCAGTGATGTGGAGATAGGTCAGTAGGGGCCCAGCAGGCTACCTTTCCTTTCCATCCAATGGCAGTCGCATGATTGCAAGGGCCCAGAATATCCCTTGCGATCATGTGACAACCGTTGATCTTGCTTGTTGCCAGGGTTCTGTCAAGTGGGTCCATTGTCAGATATTGCTGAGGAGTAAGGCTTCCTATTGGTTGAGAGGTGGTGACTTGTTCAATTTTCAAAGAGGGGTCAGGTAGACTGTGTCCCTTTTTAGGTCAATGGTTGGCATGTAATCTCATGGAGTTTCTTTGACACATGAGATTATGCGCCGACCGTCGATTTCATTCTGTTGTCAGAGCTATCTCAGGTGAGTCCTCATTTGTTGATGTTCTTGCTTCTAGTTGGTCCACATGGTAATGACTCGGCAATGTGTTAGTGGGACTAGGTTTCCTACATTTTAAAAGGCTCTGACATGTGCAGAAGATACATGGTTGTCGCATGTCCGCAAGGAGTTTTTTTGACACATGCGATCATGCGATGATCATTGATCTTGCTTTATCTTTGGGCTCTGTCAGGTGGGTCCACAATTTCTGACGTGCTCATTCTTCATTGGTTGGTCAGATGATAGTAGGGCTTTTTTGGTAGGACCATGTCAGAGTATCTATAGGGATGACAGTAGACTAAAGATCTATGGTTGTCACTTGATCGCAAGGGATCTTCCAAGCCCTTGCAATCTTGTGACAACTGTCTGATGCTCTATCTGTAGGCCGTGGGTCCATGTTGTCAAATGGGCTAATGTGTGCAGCATTTAATTGGTCCGTGTGGTGATGACTAGATTTTTAGTGGGTTTGTTTGTCAGAGGGGTCCCGGTCTAATAAAGATCTACAGCTGGAGTAAAGGTGCAAGGGATCTTTCTTACATATAAGATCATGCGCCCGTCATTAGATTGGCATCTAGGCTACAGTGGGACCATGTCAGATCTCACCGAGGTGTACGCCTATAGAGAAATCAAGGGAAAATAAAAGAATGATAGGTGGTGGCTTTGGGCCCAGGGTTGAGGGTATTCATGAATCAGTGACTAAAGAACTTTTTTATGTTTTCTAGACTTAACCAAGGTCAACTAAAGATTTAAATGACTCTGTGACTAAAGGGAAATTGTAATCCGAGGTGGACTTGGGGTTAATTCTGCAGACGAACAGTTCTTGGGTAAATAAGAAGATCTGACGGTGGTGTTTTAAAAGGAGATTGAGATTTAAAGGATGGTTGTCGATAGAATAAAAGTGTGGCACCACCCGGTTAGCTGTTAATATTAAAAAATTTTAATATTTCTCTGCAAGGTTTTTGCTAGGTTTTGATCCAATGGTTGGTTGTGACAAAATGGGTAGCTAAAAATTTATGTTTCAAGGATGATTGCAGTTGGAGAAGATGATGGTAGGGGTCTGGGCAGCCATCTTTGGTCATTTCTCATTTTTTGAGAGTACTAATTTGTGCATTCATGGCATGACTTTGTGCAAGAGAGGTAGATGAGTCCGGGTAGCTTGTATGCAGGCTGTTTATAAAGTACAAAGAGGGGCACTCAAGAATAATCTGATCGGCTTTGTTTTTACAGAGATATATTTATGATCAAGCTTGACTGAACTAGGGTTTCTCATTATTCTAATGCAAAATTCTCTAACCCTAGTTAGATTTTGACCTTTGCCTGCATGCAAGGAAGGATATATATATTATATATATATATATATATAGATATATATACATATATATACATATAGATATATATACATATATATATATATATATATATATATATATATATATATATATATATATATATATATATATATATATATATATATATGTATATATATATATATATATATATATATATATTATATAGTATATATA
>BSBK01013323.1:0-67500 GCA_027943335.1 Chamaecyparis obtusa
AAACAATTACTCAATTTAAAGAAAATCTAAAATATTTATATATTATATCAAAATTTAAACACATATTTTGCACAAACTTTAACATAACACATGAAAACAGATTTTGATTCAATGTTTAAGAAAATTGTTTTTCACATATTGCCTTATAACACGGCTCAAACTTTCTATTTTTTCTCTATTCTATTAAAATCTTTATAACTGATTAAACAAAATGTAGAAACGGGAAAAATCTGTGAAAATTCAAAACTTTGCTGACGGCTAACGGCGGCCGTCAAACGTCATCCTTTTGACGGCCTGCGAGTTTGAAGGCTTATTCTCAGGCGACGTGTTAAAAAATGTGCGTCAAAATAATTTAAGCGTGGAAATATGCACGCGGTCAAAACGGGAGGAACGTAAATTTGAGAAGTTACCGTTACTGCCACTATCAAATATTCCACCGACTAATTCGGTCAATTTAAATTCTAGTTGAATGAGGTGGAAAGAAGATGGTCATGTCATTAGGATGATCATGGTCCATGGTGATAACATATGGATTGAAATAAATCAAGAGTCATCTCTCTAATTTAATTTATGGAAGTCTTAATTTGTTTATTAACAATGATTCTTTTAACAATAACAACAAGTACTTAAGACATAAGATAACACATTGCATACTCTCACATTAACAATAAACTTTTGGGTTGCTCAAACCATACTACGCAATATGACCTTATCAAAGATTAGGTCACATAATATGATCTTATTTTCAATTGTAGGAACCTTGAATCTAACCTATCACATATTATTGTTTTTTGTTCCCTAATTTTTATCTTCTATGGAATCACATCAATTACTCAATAAAAAGGTCAAGATTAATATTATAAATAATGCATTTTCTTTATTAGTTATTGAACACCCAACAATTATTTTATAGGTCTAATTTGATTCACGTTTAATTAGCATTATGTATAGATCACCCATAAACATTAAGAACTATCAAGATTAATCACATTTTGGTGAACTAGTAACTTCCACAACTACCCTTTTAGGGAAAAAGTTAAGTATTAATTTTTAATTTATAAATTTATAAATAAATCTTGTTTGTCAATCTATAATGTTTTTTTTAAACGTCTTTAAGACTTATAGATCCCCTTTAATGAAGCACTAAGATGAACCATCACATTGCCTTCATGATTAGTCATTTTCTAAACTCTTTGTGAGGAAATGTTTCATTGTGATGAGGAAGAATGATGTTATGAATATGATTTCTTTGTCGAACATATAAAAAATGAAAGGGTGAACCCACAATAGCAAGTTACACTTTTTTGGATGAAATAATTTTACTCTTTCGACAAAATCTAATTTTGACCCATGTTTTATCGAAAGTAACTTTCAATCAAATGCAAAAAGTGCATTCAATCTAATGCAAAAAGTGTGGATTTTAAAATTTTAACTAGGGACTTTCGATACAAAGGGGGTTCGATCGAACCTAAGGTGTTGGATTGAACCCATTTCAATAGAAACTATGTTCTATCGAATCACCCTATTAAAAATCTCCCCCCAAGCTATCCCATATTTTTGCAATTTTATGGCCTTTAGAGCTCAAATTTGAGGGCTCAAATGGAACAATATTGACAAACCCAAATGCATGACAGTAGTACTCAGAACGAGCTTTCCAATGGTTATGATTTTAATATATATCAAGTTTATTATGTTTTTTTTTAAAGATTAATTAAACATATGTTTCTCACCAAACATCGACCTTTGTGTTCAAGACTTATGGAAAAATAGTAAATGAGTGAAGAAAGTTAAATATATCTACACACTAGGTATTGAAGTCCTCTTTCTAACAAAACAAATTGAAATTGGACACATGCACAACAAGCTACAATTGAATAAATAATAATATGTCAAAATTATAGTTAACTCAACTTCAAACCTTAATAAAATATGAAATAATGAGGATAAAGTGATGAAACCAATTGCAAGCATTAGATATGGATTTTAAAAAACTAAACTTGAAAGAATCACATCCATATCTATTTTACAAAAAAAAAAACCTTTAACAAGTGAGTGTCACTCTTTAAAAATGTTGTTTATTGAAAAAAACTAGTTTTCGAGGGAGAGAAAAAAATTGATTCAGATTAATTCTATAAATTTTCAAAAAAAAAAATTTAGAATCTCAAAAGATTCTAATTTACATCTTCTTTAAATTTGTAATGGTATAGTGGCAATAGGTTTTTGATTGTGAAGTTTTTTTTCAAAATGTTCATTTCAATGTCAAAGTTGGCAAAAAAGTGTAACCCAATATTGCAGTGAAAAGAAAAATGAGATAGTTAAAATATTGCAATCTTTATTCAATCAACTTGTTAGGATAAATGATGATATGTATACTTCACTTGATATCAATGTTCTTACTAAGTTACTTCCCGCTAAATGACATGTGGTATGGGTACACTAAGGCTATAAAACAAATCACATAAAATACATATTCTCCTCATATAGTTGAATAGTTTTCCTTTTATCTTTTCCAACCATTATATTATGTCAATCATTTACTTTCTCATGAGTTATCTATAAGATTCAAAATAAGTCCTCCCTAGCCATCTCCACATCTACTTTCATCCCTCATTTTTATGTTACTCATAACCATTTCTATCACATCCCTCATAATGTTATCCCTTTCCTAACATGTTCATATTCACATCTTACATTCCTACACTCATATAAATAACAATATCAACCTTATTTATCAATCCATATACAAAACCCTTTGATGACTCATATTATTGTTATTTTTCTATCGCTTGATGTTTCCTATCAATTAACCACTAATGTGGGTAAGTTGAAGGACATAAAAATACATATCAATGATATAGAGAAACATCCCAAAATGATCCTTATGATGTCACTACCTTAATTGGGAGAATCATTGGGGGAATCTTTTATTTTCCTTATTATGCATGCTTTCATAATTATAACTTATATCCTTAAATGATTATAATATAATTTTGTATTTTACCATGTTCATGTGTCTTATCATACGTGTATTGTTCTCCTCTCCAACTCCTTGCATCCTTTGTATGAACCAATAGAGAGTCATAAATGAACGTTATTTTTTGCACAAGTCTGTTAATTATTTGATAATGATAAGCTTAATCATATTCTCATATAGAGAAGAGATTTATTGATATTAAGTACTTATTTGGTGTTGTTGGGGTTGTGACATATATGAGTGCAATATAAATATTAATATTATAATACATAAAAATATGAAAGATAGAAATACAATAACACAGAGATTTAATGTGGTTCACCCAATATGGGCTACAACGACCAAAGAAACCTGGTCGTCCACTTATTTTGTTATCCAATGAAGAGAAAATTATAATCAAATAATTTTCACATCACATAGCCACTTATTTAGTAATCCCTTTTTAGGAGGTTTACAAAGTCAATTAATAAAATTAACCCTAACCCTAAAAAATATTTCTTGAAAAGATGTGTCCTTGAACCCCCACTATTGGGGGTTATCACCTCTAAAGCCTGACAAGGATACATGGCAAGTGTACAATATTTGCATAAACAATCAACACATACCAAAAATATCCCACTTGGAGACTGATCCTCCACATGAAAAATAATCTCTCACTTGGAGAGTGATCATGTAGCAATATCATTGTCCCTATAGCTCACACTATATTGATGCATCTAGACTTGACTAGTTCTCATTTCCACTATGATCAAGCTTGAAGGCCAATAGAAACTAAGAATGAAGTCAGTTTCTCTCATGTTACTACCTTGGTCAACATATTTGCAAGATTCTAACTAGTGTGTATCTTCTCCATCTTCAATTGCCCATCCTCTAAAACTAAGTGTATAAAATGATATCAAATTCGTATTTGTTTGGTCTTAGAGTGAAGGGATGATTTATTTGCAAGATGAATCACACTTTGATTGTTATTGTACAACCTGCTATTCTCTTGGATCTTACCCAATTCCTACATAAACCTTTGTTACTAAATCATCTCTATACTAGCCTTTGTAGCAACAACACATCTTGCTTCTGTTGTTGAAGTTTCTACAACCTTTTGCAATCTGGAAATCCAACTAACCATTGTACTACCTACAGTAAAGATATACCCTATAATGATCCTCTTGCTATCAACATCTCTTGCTAAATCTAATTTGAAATATCCTTGTAGAATAGAATGAGGGACTCCAAAACATAAGGATTGAGTTATTGTACCTCTCAAATATATGAAAATCCACTTGACTACATTCCAATGCTCCTTTGGATAGGATTATTCATATACCTACTCACAACTCCAACTACATGTGCAATATCTTAGGGCCTCGTACACACCATGGTATACATCAAACTACCAAGTTAAAGAGTATGGAATCTTAGACATGTACTCCATCCCCTCTTGTTTCTTATGTCTCATCTCCTTGGAAAATTTAAAATGACTAGGAAAAGGTGTACTAATTGGTTTTGTATCTTACATCTAAAATATTTTCAACACCTTCTCTATGTAATAACTTTGAGACAATGTTTATGTATGATTTTTCCTATCTCTAGTTATCCTCATACTAAGGATTTATTTTTCTACAACCAAATACTTCATAGCAAATGCATGTGCTAATTTATTTTTTAGAGAATTTATATGCTGCATAATACACCCAATAAAAAGCATGTCATCAAAACATAATAAGAGGCTAATATACATACCATTATCCACTCTCTTAAAATAAACACAATGATTAGAATGACATCTATTATAATTTTTTCAACCATAAAACTATCAAATTTCAAATACTATTGTCAATGTGCTTATTTTAGCCCATACAAACTCTTCTTCAACCTACACACCAATCCCTCCTTACCTTTGACCTCATATCCTTGTGGTTGTTGCATATAAATCTCATCCTCCAAAATTTCCATAGAGAAAAGCTATCTTAACATTTAATTGTTCTAGATGGAAGTATTTTGTAACCACAAGACTTAGAATAGTTTGAATTGAAGTCATTTTAACAACATGAGAAAATATTTCATCAAAATCAATACCTTTTGTGCAAAACCTTTTACCATAATTATAGCCTTATATCTTTTCTTACCTCCATGTTCTTCCTTTAACCTGTAAACCCATTTGTTAGGCAATGCCCTTTTACCTTCATAAAATTAAACTAACTCCCAGGTTTGTTTTTGTACCAAGGAATCCATCTCCTCTTTCATTTGTTGCTCCCACCTCTTTCTGTTTGCAACCTGCATTGCTTATACATAACTTTTTGGTTCACCTAAATTGGTCAATAATACATAATATAATGGAGCATATTGTTCAAGAGGTCTACATATCCTCGAAGATCTTCTTACTGGATTCTAAGGAACCTATTGTGGTTCTAGTTGTTCAATGTTGTTTGGCACTATTAGTACTACATTTCCTAGGATTTCATCAAGTAATGTGTGTTCCTTTTCTTACCTCTTTCCATGTATTTGATCCTTGTACATGAATTTTTCATTGGATATGATATCTCCACTCCTAATGATTTTGTGATTCTCAAAATCCCATAAATGATCTAACCAAAATCATTAACTCCATATCTAATTAAAGTACACTTCTTGGATTTTGTCTCAAGCTCTGATCAATTTTCTATATTGATATGGACAAATGCTTCACAACCAAAAGTTTTCAAAAATGAATAGTTTACCTTTTTGCCTATCCATGCCTCCTTTGGAATACCACCATGTAAGAAACTTGAAGGCCATCTATTTATTAAGTAAATAGAAATATCTACAACATCTTCCCAAGATTGTAAGGAAACTCTTGCATGAAATCTCATGCTCCTTGCTTGCTCCATTTTGTTCTACTCATCCTTTTAGACACACCCTTTTCTTGTGGTGATCTAGGAGCTATATTTTATCTACAAATATCATGATATAAAAAATAACTGTTAAACTCTCTAGTGCAATATTCACCTTCATTATTTGATCTGATATACTTCAACTTATTTCTATCTCATTCTCAACCAAAACTTTCCATTTCTTAAAGATTTTAAATACATCATATTTTATGGGAATGAAATAAACCCAAGTTTTCCTAGTTGCATCATCAATAAAAGTAACATAATAATAAGAGCCACCAAGAGATGATACCTAAGCTAGTCCCCATACATCTAAGTGAACAAGCTCTAACTTTTCATTCTTATTTTCCTTCCCAATGTTGTGAAATCTGACTCTCTTTTATTTTGTTAGGAATAAGGTGTCTCAACCTTGGATAATTTCTATTCTTATTATTTTTTTTGTAAATGTATTTTTTGCAAATAATGTAATTAAGTGTGAGTGTACATGTCTAGTTGGCATGTTGATGTGTCACTCCACTTGATGTGTTGGCATCTTGTGCGTAAGGAGATCATGACTGAAACGGTCATGACAGATTCCTATGACGCGTAAGAACTATTTAAGGAATGTGCTATGACATGTGTAAGAGCATCTTATGACTTGGGCCTATTTGGGTGCCCAAGAAGAAGTGGTTGGTGTGTGTAAGAGAATATGCCAAAAATAGGTTGGTATGACAGATTCTCTTACACTTCTCTTGTGACTATTATTTTTGGCGGATTCTATGACAAGCTGTCATAGTCTATTCTAGGGATGGATGCCTATTCTTGGGATTGCATGTAACAACTGTGTACATGTGGCTTTGTGCATGGGTCTTGGTGGTTGTGTCTATTTTTGGGTCTAGAGGAGTCTATATATATGATGCTACTCCTATGGGAGAGATATAACAAAATTTAAGTCTTGTTGGCTTTGTCTCTCATTTCCTGAAAGAACTTGCATTGCAAGTGTATTGTAATCTTTGTGTTGAAGATAATACATTGTGCAGGTTTTGGAGTGCTAGGGTTTTTTACCAAAAGGTTTTCCCCAGGGTATATCATTGTGTCATTCTTTATTTTTCTGTATGCATGGTATGTGGTTGCAATATCTTTGTTAAAGTAGTTAACGAATCTAAAATTGTAAGGATTTATAAGAATTTGCACAATACTCTCTTATAGAGATTAGCGTAGGAAGCTGTTTTCGCACCTAAGTTTCCTTACAAGTGGTATCAGAGCTTGATCAACTTTTGATCCTAGTTGTTGGGTAGGGTTTTTTGAGCTGATCTCAAGTTTGAGTGGGAGTTTTTTTTGTAGAGCATTCTGATTCTTATTTGCAGATTGAGATGGCAAGTTCATCATATGGAAGAATGGAGGTGGAGAAATTTAATGGCACTAATTTCGAGTTGTGGAAACTCAAGATGGAAGACATGTTGGAAGATTGTGACCTATGGGAAGCCACTTCAAATGCTACAAGACCAGCAACTATAGCTCAAGCAGATTGGGATATCAAAGACTGTAAAGCTAAGGGTCTCATAAGACTCTGTTTAACTGATGCAGTCCTTCTGAATGTTCTAGATGAGAAAACCGCAAATAGTTTGTGGGAAAGACTTGCGGCCGTGTATCACACCAAATCTCTGGTGAACAAGTTGTTCTTGAGGAAGAAGTTGTACTCTCTATGAATGGAGGAAGGTGGATCCTTAACGGATCATTTAAATGCATTTAATCTGCTGGCTGCACAATTGACATCAGCTGGTGTCAAGTTAGAGGAGGAGGATCGTTGCTACACACTTTTGTGTTCTTTACTGGATTCATGGGACCATCTTGTGATGGCTCTCGGAAGCACTTTAGTCACCTTCAAAATGGATGATGTGGTGTCTTCGCTGCTATTAGAGGAGATGCAGAGAAAGGCTTCCGTTTCGGAAAAAGAAGCCCTTTCTGTTCGTGGGAGATCCACTGAAAGAGGGAAGAAAAATGACAATAAGTCTGACAATAAGGGTAGATCCAAATCCTGTGGGAAGTCAAAGACTTCCAATAAGTCCAAGGCAAAATGTTGGAACTGTGATAAATCTGGGCACTTCCGTAAAGACTGCAAAGAGCCGAAGAAGAAGAAGAAAGGTTCAGATTCAACTTCAGAAAGATCTCAAGAAGATGGCGATGCATTCATCGCAGCTTTGGCAGCCCATGCATCTGATGATGTGTGGTTGGTTGACTCGGGTGCATCTTTTCACATGGCCTCTCATCGAAACTGGTTCTCAAAATATGAAGAGTTCGATGGTGGAAAGGTGTACTTGGGTGATGATTCCCACCTAAAGATAGTTGGATGCAGAAGGATCGCTATCAAATTTCCTGATGGACGAGTAAAGGGAATCAACAGAGTTATGCACATTCTGGGTTTGGCATGAAACCTATTATCTGTAAGTATGCTGAATGATGTAGGTGTGCAAGTTGTTTTTTTGAAAGAAGGATGCAAGATGATGAGAGGATCGATAGTGCTTGCAAGGGGTACTAGGAGAGGTACCTTATTTCAGCTAGATGCATGTATTCCTCTATGTAATAGTTCTTCATCCTCACCATCTGAACAAGTAGTGAAGAAGTCTATGGCTATTGGTTCCGATGGTAGTGCAAACACTTTGGAAGGTAAGCTTCCTGCAGAAAAGACAATGTTGTGGCATATGAGATTTGGCCACATTGGTGAAAAGGGTCTCAGAACCCTGAAAAATAAAAATCTCATTGAGGGGTTAAATGATTGCAATCTCGAGTTTGACTTCTGCGAACACTGTGTCTATGGTAAACAAAATTGTGTTCAGTTTTACTCTAGTTCTCACAAATCTTCTGATGTTTTGGATCTTATTCATTCTGATGTATTTGGTCCTGTAAAAGTTCCTTCAATCTCCAAGTCTGTATTTTTTGTATCTTTCATAGATGATTACAGTAGAAGGATGTGGATTTATTTCCTTAAAAGTAAGACACAAGTCTTTAGTCAATTCAAGGAATTTAAAGCTCTTGTAGAGAATCAAACTAGTAAGAAGATTAAGTGTGTGAGAACTGACAATGGTGGTGAGTTTTGCTCAGCAGAGTTTGAACAGTTCTGTAAAGAACAAGGTATCGAGAGGCATAAGACAACTCCTTATACCCCACAACAAAATGGAGTTGCAGAGAGAATGAACAGGACACTGATGGAGAAGGCTAGGAGTATGCTTAGTGGAGCTCGTTTAGAACAAAGGTTTTGGGCCGAATCTGTGGCCACTGCTTGCTATCTGGTTAACAGATCTCCTACATCAGCCCTTGTTGGTAAGACACCCATGGAGGTGCGGTTTGGTAAGAAGCCTTCAATTAGACATCTTCATGTTTTTGGTTGTGAAGCTTATGCACATGTTCCAAAGGAGAAAAGATCTAAGTTGGAAAACAAAGCCGTTAAATGTATTTTCATCGGATATAGTGTTGGTGTGAAAGGATACAAGCTTTGGGATCCTATGACTAGTAAGGTGTTGTATAGTAGAAATGTTATTTTTAGAGAGCTAACATCTACTCCTATTGTGCTACAACTAGATGAAAAAGAAAAGGAAAAAGATGTTGTTCAATTGCCTCCTACCCCTAAGAAGACTAAACAGAGAGACCATGTTGGGCCTAATGATGAGGAGAGCTCTAGCAGCTCTAATAGTTCAGAAGAAGAGGAAGAACAACCTCAACCGCAGCCCTTGAGGAGATCCACGAGAGAAAGAAAGCAACCAGAAAGGTTTGGTTATTCTATGTTAGATTCAAGTTATGCCTTTGCTTTGATTACTAACACTGATGAGCCTAGATTTGTGAAAGAGGCTTTGGGCATGGAAGATGCAGGTTCCTGGATTGAGGCTATGGATGATGAGATGGATTCATTGGAGAAAAACAAAACTTGGGACCTTGTACCTTTGCCTAAAGGGAGAAAATCCTTTGGCTGTAAATGGGTGTTCAAGAAGAAATTCTATGTAGATGGCAGTGTTGAAAGGTATAAAGCTAGATTGGTTGCAAAGGGGTATTCACAGGTAGAGGGAATAGATTATGGTGAAATATTCTCTCCTGTTGCAAAGTTGACATCCATTAGATTTCTGTTATCTCTTGTTGCATCATATGATTTAGAGATAGAATAGATGGATGTGAAGACAACTTTCCTTCATGGTGATTTGGAGGAAGAGATTTATAGGTCACAACCTGAGCACTACATTGTTAAAGGTAAAGAATCCTTAGTTTGTAGATTAAAGAAATCTCTATATGGTTTGAAGCAATCTCCTAGGATGTGGTACGTTAAGTTTGATGCCTTTGTGTTGTCAATTGGATTTTTAAGATCAAAATCAGATCATTGTGTTTATTTCAGAGTTGAAAATGATCGCCTTCTTATTGTTGCATTATATGTTGATGATATGTTGCTATTTGGGAAGGGTAAGGGTATGATTTTTGATTTTAAATCTCAGTTGTCAGCACAGTTTGAGATGAAAGATCTTGGGGCAGCTAGGTACATCTTGGGTATGTAAATCAGTAGAGATAGGTCTAACAAAAAACTTTGGTTGAGTCAGAGTAAGTATGTGAAGTCTATGTTGGACAGGTTCAGCATGGTAGATTGTAGACCACTATGTGTTCCTATTTCTGTGGGAACAAAGTTATTTGTAGATGATTTTCCAAAATCTCCTAGTGAGGTGGAGGACATGAGTAGAGTACCTTATGCTAGTGCAGTTGGTAGTCTTATGTATGCTCTGGTCTGTACTAGACCAGACATTGCCCAAGTAGTGAGAGTCCTGAGTCGATTCATGGCTAATCCTGGACAGGTACATTGGGATGCAGTTAAGCGAGTATTCAGATATTTGAGGGGTACATCAAATTACTCCATATGTTATCATGGTAACTCTTCTGGATCTCCGCATTTAGTTTGTATTCGTGGGTTTGTGGATTCAAATTGGGTAGGTGATATTGACAGCAGGAGATCCACCAGTGCTTATGTGTTCACTATGTTTGGTGGTGCCATCAGTTGGATGAGTAAGCGACAACCTGTGGTTGCTTTGTCCACTACAGAAGCTGAGTATGTGGATGCTACTCATGCTTGTAAAGAAGCCATTTGGCTTAGAAGATTGTGTTCTGATGTTGGTGTTGATGCAGAACAAATTACTATTTGGTGTGACAGTCAGAGCACTATTTGCCTTGCAAAGAATCCAACTTTCCATGCCAGAACGAAGCACATTGATGTGCAGTTTCACTTTGTGAGAGATATGGTGGAAGATGGAAAGGTAAATTTGGAGAAGGTAGATACTGTGAAGAATGGTGCAGATGCATTAACGAAACGAGTGGGCACTGAGAAGTTCAGATGGTGTTCGGAGTCTATGGGCCTTTTGGCCTATAGCGGTTAAAGTTCCTGTTGCTCTTACAAGGTGTTCGACAAGTGGGAGAATGTTAGGAATAAGATGTCTCAACCTTGGATAATTCCTATTCTTATTATTTGTTTTGTAAATATATTTTTTGCAAATAATGTAAGTAAGTGTGAGTGATGTGTCACTCCACTTGATGTGTCGGCATCTTGTGCATAAGGAGATCATGACTGAAACGGTCATGACAGATTCCTATGATGCGTAAGAACTATTTAAGGAATGTGCTATGACAGGTGTAAGAGCATCTTATGACTTGGGCCTATTTGGGTGCCCAAGAATGGTTGGTGTGTGTAAGAGAATATGCCAAAAATAGGTTGGTATGACAGATTCTCTTACACTTCTCTTGTGACTATTATTTTTGGTGGATTCTATGACAAGCTGTCATAGTCTATTCTAGGGATGGACGCCTATTCTTGGGATTGCATGTAACAACTGTGTACATGTGGCTTTGTGTATGGGTCTTGGTGGTTGTGCCTATTTTTGGGTCCAGAGGAGTCTATATATATGATGCTGCTCCTATGGGAGAGATATAACAAAATTTAAGTCTTGTTGGCTTTGTCTCTCATTTCCTAAAAGAACTTGCATTGCAAGTGTATTGTAATCTTTGTGTTGAAGATAATATATTGTGCAGGTTTTGGAGTGCTGGGGTTTTTTACCGAAAGGTTTTCCCCAGGGTATATCATTGTGTCATTCTCTATTTTTCTATATGCATGATATGTGGTTGCAATATCTTTGTTAAAGTAGTTAACGAATCTGAAATTGTAAGGATTTATAAGAATTTGCACAATACTCTCCTATAGAGATTAGCGTAGGAAGCTGTTTCCGCACCTGAGTTTCCTTACATATTTTTCATAAACACAATTTTCACAAAAGTCCAAATCAACTTGTTTCAAACTTGGCAATAAATTCTTGGAATGGAGAATATTCATCCCCTTCTCACTCATGTGCCCAAGTGGATTTTGTCATAGAATTGTATATGTTCTTATGAAAGCTAGAGAAATAAAAATCATTAGTATTACCAGAACATAGATACAATGTACCTACCTTTTCCCCTTTTGCTATTATTAATGAGCCTTTAGTAACCTTCCATAAATCATGTGTGAATTTGACTATGCAACCTTCACTTCCCAATTGTCCTTCTAATATTAAATTTCTTCTCAAATCGAGAACATGTCTCACCTCTTTTAGAAACCATTGATTTTTATTTGGTAATTTTATTTGTATGTTCCCTTTTTCAATGATTTTTCATGGTTTGTCATCACCTAAATAAACCTATCCAAAATCACCTTGAACATATTATAGAAAATATTTTCTATGGTGTGTGGCATGAAAAGTAGCCCCTAAGTCTAACACCCAAGAATTAGTAATATTATCCATAAAAAGAATCAAAGTATCTTGTAACACATCACTTGCTACATTTTCTTCCTTTTTTATTTTCTTGTTGCCCACCCCCTTGTTTTCCCTTTTGAGAGGAACAATCTTTAGACTTTATATGTCCTTTCTTTCCACAATGCCAACACTCCATATTTACCTTAGATTTGGATCTGCCCTTGTTATATTTCCCATGATTACATGGGTTCTTTCCTCTTTCCCTCTGTCATCCCCTGTTCTCAATAGATAAAGCATTACCTGACATGTCTCACTTGTTCTTTTCCATCACATTTCCTCACTAAGGATAACACCACCAACATCATCAAACTTTCAAGTGTTTGAAATAGAGATAGAGTTACTTATGCACCATGACCAAGCTATTCCATCTTTCAGGAAATGAGCATAAAATCAAAAGAGTCCCAATATCATCTTCAAAATTTACTTTTACAAAACTGCCCATTGACTAGTAATTGTGTTAAACTCATTCAAATGATCAATAATAGACCGAGCTTCTATTGTTTTCATATTAAATAAATGATTCATAAGAAATACCTTATTTGAGGTTGAGGGTTTCTCATAAAATTTGTTAATGCCTTCATTAGACCCCATGTTTTTTTTTTCTTTCACTATATTGAAAGCTACCAATGATGCCAAGCACAACCGTATTGTTCCAAGATCCTTCATATCAATAACATCCCATTGTACATATGTCATAGTCATCAACTTCTTTTCTTTTTCACCCAACGGTAACTAAAGATCCTTCTGATATAGATAATCTTCCATTTGCATCTTCCATAGCTAATAGTTTTAGCCATTGAACTTATCAACCTTAAGCATGCCTTCCTCTACCATTGAATCTAAAATTTCCTACCAAGTCACTGAAAAATACACTAATCTAATACCAGTTAGGATTTTGACATATATGAGCAATGCCAATATAAAGATAATGTAGAAAAATAAGAAAGGCGAAAAATACAATGACACATAGATTTAATGTGGTTCACCCAATATGGGCTATATCCACTAGAGAAAGAATCATCCACTTATTTTATTATCTAGCAAAGAGAAAATTACAAAATGATAAACATCACACAACTACTTCTTTATCAAGCCTTTTTGAGGTAGTTTGTACAAAGTCGATTAACAAAATTAACCCTAACCCTAAACTAATTTTTCTCGGGGGCTACATCTCTAAACCTACTTGGGACCCAACCTGGCCCCAAACCTCGATGAGGATACATGACGAGTGTATAGTATTTGCATGACCAGTCTCTGCATACAAACACTTTTACATTTTGTTTAGTTGAAGCTTCATTAGACATGTATTTTTTTAGTAGTTTGACATCAAAGTGGGGGTAAAATGTAATGGTGAACACAACATTTCTATGCTCTTTCCCTTTATGTTTTGGGCTTTCTAAAATTATTATCAAAGTTTCCTAATGCAATAAGTACTCTGCAAGTGGCCCAATCATACATACATCTGGATCATGATATCACCATATCCTAATCTCATTGTCATTTATCCCAAATAACTTGTCCTAATCACTAGATTCCCCATTTATTACCCTACATTATATTTACATGTGTGGATTGGACTTGATTCATTTTCATAGTTGTGGATTTGAGCCCCTAAGATTTAGATTTTAAGTTAAAAATAAATCCCACTCAAGACCTAACTTAATAATTGATCATATCTCTCAAGAAATATGTTTGTGATGGTTGTCTATTCAGATTTTTCCTTTAACTGTTAAGGTCTATCTTATTTTAAAAATAAATACCAGAGGTTGTTTATATATTTAACTAGAATCCTATATAAATTTTTATGATCTATCCAAAATATCTCTTTCACGTGATACAATCTTCCCAAAAACTTAGTTGCATGATATTAAAACCATCCTCATGTATAACCATACAACCATCAAATCTAGATCCTTTTCCCACTGGCTTCCATCTACTAGTTGTTGTGAGTTGACCTAGTTCTCAAATGCATTAATTTGTGTTCTATACTATATTTAAGGACACCAATTCGTTCTTTTGAAGATCATCTCAAGAAACTTAGGAGTCATCGAAGGGAATTGTTATAGAACATTTATAAGAGCAACATATTAATATTATTAGAGTATTTTACTTCAACATGCTTCATCTAAGGTCCATTACACGCTTTTCCTCAGTGGTTCCAGATTTATTAAATTGATCTAACTAGAGGTTTGGATAAGGTGAAAATGGTCCTCACAGTTTAACCAACTCCTTAAAGGTGTCTCTAAGTAGTGTTAGTCCTTACTTATATCCTAACATCAAAAAATAACAATAAGATTTTTAATTGCTAATTTTTTGCCTATTCAATCCTATGACATAGCTTAGATCCCCATACAAGGCATAGGCTTATAGTCACATGCGAATTGGAATAGTACACAACCAATTTACAAATTTTGAGATAATTTTCTAAAGTTGTACTTTAAAATTTCAATGCCATGGCAAATTAATCCATAACATCTTCAATATCATTATTTTCTCTTCAAAATCCTACATACCATGATTATTGTTCTATTTTTTTCCTAAAAAAATGTATAAAATTAATCATTTTTATTTAAAACCTAGATAGTTTGATGTAAAATGATATTTTTGTTATTAGTACTTGCCGATAGGCTAGGCAAGTACTATTGCATCTATTTTTGGATTTCATCCATTAACTAGTGATTAAAAAATCACATTTCTACCAATTAAAATTATTATTTTTATCAAATTTGTTACAAAATTAATAATTTGTATAGTATACATGCACATTTTTTATGATTATAATTCAACAAAATTTATTTTGAGCTCTTCTATTGGCTTAAAAATTTAGCCTCTTATACACGGATTTTGTGGAAGCACTACCTATATTACAATTTTGGAGGCAATATTATAGGGGCAAATACTTTACCATGCCCTTAAAATAATTCATATTTATTTTTAAAAATATGTTATAATATAAATGCATAGTTTTGGATATAGATTATTTATTAACTAATGTATATTAAATTGAATAATAAAATTTGTTTTTGATTACAGTAAAAATAGGTTTTGAAGGGGCCCTGAAACCCTTTACAACACCAAAACTAAGGATAAGACTTTGAAGTTCCAAAAGTACAATCGTCCAGCCAAAAATTAGGCCCATACACCTCCAAAAATCAGTCCATCCAAGGAATGGGAGGACACCCAAACCACTGCATAAGAATATTCAACGAGAACCATAATCCAAAGAGGAAAGCAACAAGGCTAGGTCCCCTTTTTATGAGAACGGAGAGTCATATCAAACGAAGAGGAGGACTTCTTTGAATGTTTCCCTTTTACAGTTATCCATCCATCTTCAACTTTCATTGCCTCCTTCTGCCAGCACACCAAATTCAGGGAGACAACCCCTAGCATCGGATCTGAACAACCCCCAACAAGAGGAGAAACATCATTTCCAACTGCTATCAACAAACCAGTAGAGCTGGCAGGAAAAGAAACCTCAAAAATAGGGATATCAATACTTCTAGGACGATCAGAAGCACCAAAAACCACAACATTAAGCTTATCAACAGGACTGGCAGAAAAAATGTCCATAGAACCACCAGTAGAAAGACTAGGAACTGTCAGCAAAGAAGAGGAAGGTCCTTGTGAAGCAGAGCTGGCAGGAACCGTAGCAGAGATAGGGCAAGAAATACTCCCAGCAAGAGAGCTAGAAAAAGAATTTTCCACAACCATCTAAGTAGGGCTGACAGGAACACCAGCCAAAGAACCACCAGTAGAAGAACTAGGAATAGACGATTCCTTTGAAGGCTCAGGAGAGCTTTTGAGAACTGTGTAATGTTTGGTGGAGACATCCTTCCACCAAGTATGAGGGACTTTCTTTGAATTGAAGTCAGAACCGCATTTTGAAGCATGATGACCTATTTTGAGGCATTTTCTGCATCTAAAGGGGATACCTTCATAATCCAACTATTGCACCCATGCACCTTTAGAAGACTCAATTTTAATCTCAGCGGGAAGACCCTGAAAGATATCAATATCTACCAGGATCCGGGCATAGGTTGAGTGGAACATGTTAGCAGAATCATCATTAATAGTCAGAAAATCCTCCAGAGCCTCCCCCATCTCTTCCAGGACAACACCTTGCCAGAGATGAAGAGGAAGATTGGGAAGCCTTACCCAAATAGGCATGTTGTTGAAAACTTCAGTTGAGGGATTAAAATAAAGGTGCCATGGTTTTACCATGAGCGTGAATTTATCCTCCACCCAACTAAAGTAGTTCTCACATAAAATTTTTGCTCTATCCTCAGTATTATCAAATTTAGCTACAAAAAAACCTTTAGCTAAAGGGAAGATATGAACATTATCTGAAAGTATTGGCTCCCATTTTTGGGAGATCCAATCGTGAAGTTGAGACAAAGTCAGCCAAAACCTCTGAAACTGGCAAATAAGAGCGAGACCCGAAAAGATCTTAGAGTAGGTCTCTAGCTCCCCTTCAGCAACATTAGAGAGCTTGACAGAGAGAGTTCCAGAGGTTGAAGTCGGCACAGAAGAAGGCACCCCACGGGAGGGCCCCCAAACCCTGAACTGAGCCAAAGAAACAACTTTAGCATAAGATCCCGCCATGCCTCGAAACAGAGCATCAATCTCCACCTTGGAAGAAGCTTTGTCATTAGAGGCATTTGCAAAAGAGAGGGACATAGAGCCAGGAGGACCTGAGGCCACACCCATAGAGGCTTTACCCAAACCACCTTTGATCACCAGATTTTGAAAAGTGTTTGGGTGGGAAGGGAGAGACCCCTTCAAACCCATGCCCATACCCGACGTAGAAGACAGAGGCACCACCATAGACCCATCTGAAGCAACAATAATGACATTAGTGGCAGGATGCAAACCCAAAATTGGGAAGGTGACACCAGTCTGGGCAACCGAACCCACTGCACTAGGCACAACGGAAGGAGAAAGAAGTGGGCACCCAAGCGACTCAACAACCATCGGCAAAGCACAGGAAGTAGCATCCTCCGTAGAAACCCTCACGGCCTCCGCAGAAAGCGAGCCTGGAACAACCGCGGGAGAAATCCTAGCGGTATCCGCAGACATTTTTTCGCTTGATATTTTTGAGGTAAATAATAATAAAATTTGTTATATGTATTATAATTAGATGTTATATATTTAGATTATATAACATAAATTATAATTATAATCTAAATATTAATAAACTTAAATTTTTCATTATATATTTTATATTAATTTACTTATGAATTAGTGATAATAATATTTATTATTTATAATAAATAATTATAAGTTATATTTTAAAATACTAAATAATATGATCTGACATAAGTTATATGAACTATATAAAATATTATTAAAATTGTTCCTTGTTAATTAAATGATGTAATTTATTTTGATTTTAACAATTATTTCTTAAAATAGGAAATTATATTATATTAGATTAATAATTTATGTGAATTATTTAAATTTTGATTTATAGTTCTATTTTTTCAATATCTTATAATATATTATATTGATTATTTATGTATAAATTATTTTATTTCAAAAATTAATAATTATATTTAAGTAAAATAATTTTATTGATATTTTTAATTATATATTTTTAAAATATTGATAATATATAAAATTAAAAAATTAAAAAATAATATAAAAATATTACTTGAAATCTTTTTAAAAATTAAAGATAATTTATGTACTTCATTAACATAGATATATTCACTTACATTTATAAGGATTAATTTTCTTTTGTTTTTATTAATTTGATTTATAATTAAATATCTTAAAATTGTAAAACAAAAGAGTAAAATATTTATAATTATTATATATTTATAATTCTAAATTAATATAAGACTTCACCTATTATATCAAATAGCTATAATATTAATTTTATTGTGATTAATACCAATTATACTTGTACTTAGTAACTACAACAATGGATACTTGTTTATGTTTAACTTATCATTATTAACTTAATATCAAACTCCTAATCAATTAATCAATCTAATTATATTTGTATGAAATGGCCATAATACAATTTGGAAGAATTTTATTATTATTATTATTATTATTATTATTATTATTAAGGCAAGTACTTCGCCACTATGTGGCACTTGTTTACATTTGCTTAAAATACCATCTAAACATAAAAGAAAGTAAATTTACAATGAAAAAAAATTAAAATAAGATACATTTATGAGGACCAAATTGAAAGAAAGAAGACATGTTTGAAAAATAAGATGAATTTGTGAAAACAAAATTAAAAGAAGAAAAAGTACTCATGTTAAAAAAAATAACCATCAACAAACAAAGAGGTCAAATCTTGATAACAAAACTAAAAGATACAAATTAAAATTGACACCATTTATTTCCTTTAAGTTGAAAACGAAAAAAAAATTGACTGCCCAACCACCAAAAGAATTATAAAAATAGATGTACTAGCACTTGCATCTTAAATTGGTGCAAGGAATGCACCTATAAAAATTATGTGCAAAGAATTTGCAAAGATGTGATGTGGAGTAGTAAAAAAATTGACTAACCATCCGCATTATTGTAAAAACACAAGTACTAGCACTTCATCCTTAATTGTTACAAGAAATGCTCCCATAGTAAACTGAAGATGTAATATAGAACAACTTGATGTGTTTTATAAATATTTTGGGTCACCAAGAATTTTCCAACCTAAAGAAACTTTTCAATAGCAAACTTTCTCAAAAAAAAAAAAACCCTATATATATAAGCACGGGCTAAGCTCCTGACAAAATGCACCAAAAGCACAATGATTTTTTTGCAATTTTTTGGTGGTTTTTTACTACAAAATGTGCATATCATGAAGAATAGATGCTGAAAATTTTGCAAAAATCTATTGTGTTTCTATTTTATGAAATTTAATTAATGTGTAGTCTGTCTAGAGCTTAATCTATATAAATATAACACATTAAAAAATTGAAGGACAAAACCCATAAGATGAACTTATGGCTATCAATTTAAAGTCCAGTCCCAAGCCATATGAAAAAGTAATATGGGGTACTTGCAAAATAGAGCAAGCAGAGAGGCAGAGTAGGTAGTGGGAGAAAGAACATGTCTCTTTCCGTCAGCCCACTTGAGGTGGTGTGGTGGGGCCGCTCTCAGTCACCGGTGGGTCCCACATCCACGTGCCAAATCAGAGAGTTATTTGGAATAAATGTATACTATAGCATCAAATCAGAGAGTTAATCCTCTCAAATCCAAGATATATCTATTTAATACAAATCAAATTGTATCTAATAAAATTGTTAACCTTCTTGGATTTTCAGTGGATTTCCTTCCATCAGTCTACCTTGGTATCCCATTTTTCATGGGGGCAAATAAAATTAGTTATTGGACACCAATCATTGAAAGGATTAAAGCCAAGGTGGTTGCATGGAAAGCAAGGTGGCTGTCTCTCTCAGGTAGAATACTTTTAATCAAAACAGTTCTCTCAGCAATCCCCAATTATTACTTATTAGTCCTCAAGGCTCCTATGTCGGTCATTCAAAAAATTTATAAACTGATTAGAGATTTTCTATGGACTAGGAACATGAATGGAGTAAAGAAAATCCCTTTAGTCTCGATAGAAAAATTGGCACAAGTTAAGCAGATGGGTGGGGTAGGGATTCATGATCTACAAAAGTGGAACATAGCATTTGGGGACAAATTAGTATGGCAAATGTATTCTAAGCCACATAATATTTGATGCCAAATTATGCAAGCCAAGTACTTAGATGATTCTAACCCGGCTAGAATTATATCGGTATCTGACCCCCCTAAAGGGTCAGCCATTTGGGACTTCATGATCTCTTCCAGAGATTTAATATGCAAGTATATTACTTGGGAAGTCAATAATGGTCAATTAGTCAAGTTTTGACATGACTCATGGAGTGGGGCACCACCTTTGATTAGTAAAAATGACATTGGAATGGAGGATATTATCTCTGTAGCAGAAAATGTTTGGGGTATTCACTTAATTGGATATGTATCTGCTATATGCCTGCACTCAAGGAAAGTAATTTGGAAAGACCCCCAAGAGCTACCTCTCTCACCACAACAGATTCAATTATTTCAAAAAATCTTGTCTCAAAGACTGATCTACTTATCAAACTTGGAGGATAATTTGATTTGGGCACCGGGGGCAGATGGGAATTTTAATATTAAGGATGGATATAAACTTATTCAGTAGAGAGACGCAACCAAGCAACCATCCCATGCTTATTCCTTCTACTGGAATAATCTAACATTACCAAAAGCAGGATGCTTTTCTTGGCTAGCTTTGAATAATAGGGCATTAACAAGCAAGCGGCTTCAGAGACTTAATATAGCTCAGCCTTTTAATTGTCTGCATTGTGATAATCATCAAGAAGACATAGACCACCTATTCTTAAAATGTGAATTTGCTCAAGAATGCTGGCATTTTGTCCTTAGAAAGTTACAATATCCAACTCCTCTTCCATGCAAGCTAAGGGACCTGTTTGACTCATGGCCACAACTATATTCATCCTCCCTTTTTTCAGCAATTTGGAAGTGCACTCCAGCAATAGTGGTCTAGGCAATTTGGTGGGAGAGAAATAAAAGAATCTTTCGCAGACAATTTTCGACAATCCAAGTGGTCACAGCTCAAATAGAAAGATCGATATCAGAACTAGTTAATGCTAGTCATAATAAGCTTAAACATAATCTAATTATGACATCATGGGACTCGTTTATATTGCGAGAGTGGAAACAAATACATGCTCCCTTTGGTTGGTGTTATCAACCAAAACCAAATAAAATGTTGGACAGAGAAGGGATTAAGTGGATGTCGCCATCCAAGGGTTTAGCAAGATTAACTTCGATGGCTCCTCAAGAGGGAATCCAGGTAAATCAGGGGTGGGAATTTGTATCCAAAATTTTCAAGGAATATTACTAGCAGTAAAATGCTGCTCGCTTCCTGATGGCACAAACAATATGGTTGAGGCCAAGACATTATTAGAAGGTCTAATATTAGCAAAAAATGGAGGCTTCCGATAGATTCAAATAGAGGGAGATTCAATAGTGATTATATCAGCATGTATAAGCAGAATATCCCATAATTGGAAATTATCATACATCCTTTAGCAGATTTGGCTGTTACTGGATTCATTTCAAGAAGTTCAGATCTCTCACATGCTTAGAGAGGGTAATAGACTAGCAGACCATCTGGCAAACAAAGGTTGTGATGGGTATGAACTAGTGGCTATTAATGATGATTCAATTATTAATCATAATGCCAAGTTGAAGGAAATCTATAGTCGAGAAATAGTGTCATGTGCAGTTGATGCCTCGAATGTCCAGATGTGAAGTTTGTTCTTTAACAGATGTATGCATAAACGGTTTATGTATTTTCCCCAAGTACAATTCCATTTGTGTGTTTAATGGGAGGCGCGGACAGTTTTCATATGCCATAGTATTTGGCATGTGAGAAGTACATAGCAGATATAAATTTTAATAACTTTTAATAAAAACACAACTTGCTTGTGTATCATTTGTGCAGGCATATCTATTTCCCCATCTGCAAGTTCATCAGCACACATGTGTTGTGGTTGAGAAAGTTTAATCAGTGTACTATTGGCAAAATCCCAAGTTCTAAAAGTGACATTGAAACTTATGCATAATCTCGCTCACACTTGGGATATCCTAATTTTATTTTGGCTGTACTTGGTAATTTATTACAGCTACAAATATGTGGGCTTTTGATCATATCCATCACTCATTGTCAAGTTACAAGCTGGGAGCCAATGGATTTGCAGGTTAGTCAGGTGATGTAATGCAGATAGTGTGCCTGCTATCACCATGAAGTCATGCCCAGAAATTATAGAGTTAGGATGCGATTGGAACTTTTGGAAGAGGCTCTGCCATCTCACATCGATGAGGGCTCATTTTCATCAATATTTATATGCCAATCGCAAGCAATAAGGGATGCAATTCAACTGGTTGTTGGGGAAGAGAGCAATTTGATGGAGGAAGATACACACATTACAATGCTGGATAACATAACAGAGTAAACAGAGTATATATTAATGCCAAATTTTTTAATTTACAGATTGTGCCCAGAGCTACCAATGCTCAGAATATCATCTATATTTCTGTATATGACTAAACTTCAAAACATTCCTTTTGTTTACAAAATATTCTTCCTGTAGAAAGTTCTTGAAATGCCTTGGATTACATCCGAATGAGAGAAATGTCAGAGAAAAAGGAATATAAAATATACTACATTTAATATAGTAGTTGGCAGATGAAAAATGGGCTGGTCGCATGATCGCATGAAGAAAATAATGCTCATGCGATCATGCAACAAGAGCAATAGAGGGGACCCACGTGCTTTGGAACATTAGCAAAAGTTATCGCATAAGGAAAAAGAGCCTGGCCAAAAACATTAGGCAGTGCAAAATATTTGAGGTTGTCGCATGATCGCATAAACCAAATAAGGGTTATGCAATCATGTGAAAAGGTGAAAAGAGAGGGCCCCATACAAAATTATCGCAGGTTCGCATATAGAAAATAAAATCGGGCAAGCTTTAGGCAGTCGTATTTAAATCGATGGTTGCGGTGCAAAAAGAGCTGGGCAAGTAGAGAGGTTGCATGATCGCATGGGTGGGAATGAAGCCATGTGATCATGCGACAAGGCATGAGGCACAACCGGTGGTAGGTGCAGAAGGTGGACGGAAGCGGGGGCAGTTAATGCAGAGAGGCGGAAAGGAGTGTGGTCGCATGATCGCAAGAGAGGAGAGAGAAGCCTTCTGATCATGCGACAAGGCATTGAGAAAGCCTGTAGTAGAAAGAAGTACGGTGGATAGGGAAGATTAAAAACTGTCCTGCTGGCATCCACGTCCTTCAACATACTGGACTCTCATTCGTGGAGCATTTGCAATGTGATGGACTTATCCCAGTCAATGTCTTTGGTGTCTTCACTGGCTCACAATGCGCTCTCGAGGGCTGTTCAGCAGTATGAACTATGGGATGGTTTGGCGCTAGTTGGTGGACTATTTTCACATCATGAGCTGCTCTCAAATCATGATTGCTTTCTAATCTATGAAAGTATTAAACGCTCCCTCTGTTCGCAAGATGCTCAATTTGCAAAAAATGCACTTTGATTCTCGAAGAGGCGTTTGGAGTTTCACTTGGCAAACAAAGTTAGCATTCAGGTTAATGCTGTGTTAGACATCATGGAGCTGCCAAATCCACATCTTCCCTGCGTCTTCTCTGGTAGCCCGCGAGCTCTTTTGCGGGTCCCTGACCTTAATACACATCCGATTGGCTTGGAGTTTGGTGGTGGTTAGATGTATAAAATGTTGTTGTCATAAGAAAAATTCACACAATCGGCGTATTGTACATGTCGCCCGTCATTAGGGCACTTTTGAAGGCTTTTTGGAGTATGATCTAAAACTGGATTAAAAATATTGACATATTGCTCGAAATATGTAATATTTATGTATTTATATATCCTCGGATATATGCATGTATATAACTATGATCCCGGGGTTTCTTACTGGTTCTTCCACGGGGGAGTTATTGAACTAGATTAATAAAATATGGTGGTTACACCACTTTTGCTTAAAAAAATAAAAATAAAAATTTTATTGATATTTTTAATTATATATTTTTAAAATATTGATAATATATAAAATTTTAAAATTAAAAAATAATATAAAAATATTACTTGAAATCTTTTTAAAAATTAAAGATAATTTATGTACTTCATTAACATAGATATATTCAATTACATTTATAAGGATTAATTTTCTTTTGTTTTTATTAATTTGATTTATAATTAAATATCTTAAAATTGTAAAACAAAAGAGTAAAATATTTATAATTATTATATATTTATAATTCTAAATTAATATAAGACTTCACCTATTATATCAAATAGCTATAATATTAATTTTATTGTGATTAATACCAATTATACTTGTACTTAGTAACTACAACAATGGATATTTGTTTATGTTTAACTTATCATTATTAACTTAATATCAAACTCCTAATCAATTAATCAATCTAATTATATTTGTATTAAATGGCCATAATACAATTTGGAAGAATTTTATTATTATTATTATTAAGGCAAGTACTTTGCCACTACGTGACACTCGTTTACATTTGTTTAAAATACCATCTAAACATAAAAGAAAGTAAATTTACAATGAAAAAAAATTAAAATAAGATACATTTATGAGGACCAAATTGAAAGAAAGAAGACATGTTTGAAAAACAAGATGAATTTGTGAAAACAAAATTAAAAGGAGAAAAAGTACTCATGTTAAAAAAAATAACCATCAACAAACAAAGAGGTCAAATCTTGATAACAAAACTAGAAGATACAATTTAAAATTGACACCATTTATTTCCTTTAAGTTGAAAACGAAAAAAAATTTGATTGACCAACCACCAAAAGAATTATAAAAATAGATGTACTAGCACTTGCATCTTAAATTGGTGCAAGGAATGCACCTATAAAAATTATGTGCAAAGAATTTGCAAAGATGTGATGTGGAGTAGTAAAAAAATTGACTAACCATCCACATTATTGTAAAAATACAAGTACTAGCACTTCACCCTTAATTGTTACAAGAAATGCTCCCATAGTAAACTGAAGATGTAATATAGAACAACTTGATGTGTTTTATAAATATTTTGGGTCACCAAGAATTTTCCAACCTAAAGAAACTTTTCAATAGCAAACTTTCTCAAAAAAAAACAAACCCTATATATATAGGCACGGGCTAAGCTCTTGACAAAATGCACCAAAAGCACAATGATTTTTTTGCAATTTTTTGATGGTTTTTTACCACAAAATGTACATATCATGAAGAATAGATGCTGAAAATTTTGCAAAAATCTATTGTGTTTCTATTTTATGAAATTTAATATAGAGCTTAATCTATATACATATAACACATAAAAAAATTGAAGGACAAAACCCCATAAGATGAACTTATGGCTATCAATTTAAAGTCCAGTCCCAAGCCATATGAAAAAGTAATATGGGGTACTTGCAAAATAGAGCAAGCAGAGAGGCAGAGTAGGTAGTGGGAGAAAGAACATGTCTCTTTCCGTCAGCCCACTTGAGGTGGTGTGGTGGGGCCGCTCTCAGTCGCCGGTGGGTCCCACATCCACGTGCCAATTATTAACAGAGCGTACGCAAAGGTGTACACGCACTCCAAGATTTGTGGAATGCATCTCGAATATGCGCCGAAATTAAATATGTGCCGCCCATCATATCCAACCCTGCATGTTTATCGTCATCATACGTCTCTATTTTTTTCTGTGGAATGCTACGTACGCTGCTAGTTGCAGAATGCATTATACGGGGGCGTAATGAGTGCGCTCACGTGCCGTCAGAGTTCACATGCAAGAGAATTACGAGCCACTGGCGGCTACCATGCAACGGTGATGATGGCGCTGGTATTTTACATTAAATTCAAGTTTATTTCCTATTGGAATGTAATTGTATACTATTATTAGTATTAGTAATATTGGGCATATACACATGTTTAGCTATTTTTATTTACTTTGGGATTTGATACTGCGGCTAGCCGTAGAAATTCAGGGAGATAAAGTTTTTAAACGTGACTGGAGATAGGTGTGGACAAGAGATAGTTTGGAATAAATGTATTAGGGTTATTAGTCAAAGGTTACATTTAGTGATATGTAGATGTGTTTTCATTATTATAATATGTGATTGGGTCAATGAATTTGATTAAAAAATCAGAGTTGAAGTTGAATGTTATAAAATTATTGATATAATTTTTGGGTAAAATTTTGAGCTTTTTTTTTTTCAACATTTTTAATAATCTTTCATCTTTCTTCATGAAAGTGTCAAATTCGAAATGTGGAGAGGAAAACAAAAGAACATTTTTGGTAATCTTTTATCTTTCCTCATGAAAGTGTCAAATTGAAATGTGGAAAGGGAAAAATGACACACACAGTTTTATCCAAAAGTTTTAATCAATGATTCGTAGACTCTAGGAAAATTATACTACTACCTGTTATTAAATTTTTTAAATTTATGAGACTTACTTTTATGTTTTTGAATTGGGAGATTCATATTAGGTACTTTATAAGTGTTTATAACATGGTTAAGCCATTACAACACGCACCCTTTGACTACGATTTGATTGTGTAGGATTTTTTACCATTATTGTTTTGAATCACTCTCCTTGATCAATGTTGGAAACTTTAAATGATATTCTCAAAAGTTTAAATGTTGAAAAGTTTAAATGATAGTACTCAATTTTTTTTCCATTCCTTTAATATATATTAATTCAAAATTTGTTCTTATTAATACCTTATATTTGATGCTCCATTTATTTTGTCAAATAAGGTTAAATCACAAAAACTATTATTTTCCTTCAAATAAATTTTATATGATCCACTTCATTAGATAACCTCTCTCTCTAGACCTTCTTCTACATCAATATCAAAAATATTTCTCTATACACTAATGAAAAACAAATTATAACAAGTGCCACGTAGTGGCTAGTACTTGCCTTTTAATTAAGTAATAAGTGTAATTATAATGTGCAATATATAATTAGAATTTTAATAAATTCTTTATAAAGTATAATTCTATTTAATATTAAATTAGTTAATATTATGATCATTATTTTTAATCAAAAATTGATACTTAACAGCAATATTCAAAATATTTTAATATAAATATTATATCTCACATAGTTAAAAATTTTAATATTTTAATTTCTACTATTAATTTTATAATAATTTTTTAAATCAATTTTTAGAAATAAAACTATGATATTCAGATGCATCTCATATTCTTGATTGGCATGCATTATAGGTTCGGGATCTGGGGTGGTGTTGGTGCAGCCTACCTGCCTCGTTGATCAACATACCATCAAGGTGTGTGACAGAGATGTATTGTAGTATAAGGTCCAATAGGACCAATACTCTGCTGACAGTGCTACTTGGGAAGACGCGGAAGACATGCATAGATCTTTTCTGCAGTTATTTGCTTAGATTTATTTTCTGTTATGTTTATGCTTTAAGCTTTGTAGTGAACTACTTTTTATGTTTCCATAAGACATTGGGTCTATGTTATAACCTAATTTGATGCTCTTAGTTTATAAGACTATTTGTGTGACTGTTTAGACTTATGTTGACTTGGTCGAAGGTTCAAGTCAACCCAAGTTGTATTAAATAAATGATATGGATATAGCTTTATTATGTTTTTCTAATTAATTTTTGATGAAATATTTAAATGAAGTAAAAGTATGATGTTATATGAGGAAATTTTACTTTCATTATGAATCATTACTTATGATGAAATTGAACTGATGAACATGTTATGCAACTTAAATTCGATTATGGGTTTAATGAGACTAACCTACTGATGATCTTTTGAGTTTGAACATGCATGAAAGGAGACGAAGGTGGAAATGTGATTGAGGTAGAGTGTATTTATCTTGTTGGCAGGGGTGAGATTGGAATAATGGTTGCAAGAACACACCACTTAAATTATTTTGAATCTTATGAGTTTCCTGAACTATCTCGTGAAATGAATGTTTGGGTAAAATAGTACAATTAGTTTTCTTTCTTTTGCTCTTGCTCGAGTGATTGAGATAATTTATGTGTGAGTGCTTTAAATTAAACCTTTTGTTATCTAAGGCAATGGAAATTCGATGATTTTCTATTTATATTTTTAGAAAAGGTTAAAGTTAGTAATTTAGAATTACTCTGATATAATTATTAGTTTCTTTGGTTAATAAGAGTATGGTTTTATTTAAATTTTCATGGTTGCAATCTATCTTTTTTTTAATATGAGAGTTAACTGTGAAAGGCATGCTAAAATTTTGACATAAATTCTTCTTATATGATACCTTTACATAAGGCATCAAGGATGATGCACTTTCTAAGAGGGGAAGGATGTCATAACCAGATTTTTGACTCCTAAATATGTGTAAGGAAATGACTAATTGTGTGACTGGAGATGTTTAATCTATTGACTAAGTGTTAACTTAGTATTAAAGGCTCAGTTCTGTTTAAGACACCAAGTGTAAGTTAAACCGACTGGAGGATTTCAGGCGATGATGTAACCCATGTCTAAGAGAGAAATGAGTGCAACAAAGAGTGGTGCACAATTTTGAGGAGGACGTGCACCATATTTTTTGGAACTAAAGCAACATATGGTTTTAATAAGAAAAAAAAGATGTGCAACATAGAAGGAAGACAACAAAATCAAAATTTGGGAAAACCCGACGATGATTACATTTCTAGAATGGGGGGACTTAAACCTAGAAGGATAAACTACTGCAATTATGCTCTTATGACCTCTCTCTCTAATTCTAATGATCCTCAAACTTTTGCTCAAGCTAAAAATCAACCTCGTTGGAAAACTACTATGCAAGAAGAATATGACTCTTTGATTTCTAATAATAGTTGGGACCTTGTTCCTTTACCTCATGGTAAAAATCTGGTTTCCTGTAAATGGTTATATAAAACTAAGTTAAATTCCAATAATGAAATTAGTAAATTTAAGGCTAGACTAGTTGCACGTGGTTTTTCTCAAGTTGAAGGAATAGACTATAATGAAACCTTTGCTCCTATTGCTAAAATGCCTACCATTAAAGTTGTTCTTTCTTTAGCTACAAAAATGAATTGGCCTATTCACCAAATGGATGTTAAAAGTGCTTTTTTGAATGGTGATTTGCGTGAAGAAATATACATGTCTCAACCCCCTGGTTTTATTCAACAAGGTAATGAACATTTAGTATGTAAACTCAAGAAGTCTATTTATGGTTTAAAACAATCTCCTAGAGAGTGGTATTCCAAAATTAATGCTTTCTTTATTTCTCAAGGTTTTGAAAGAAGTCAAAATGATCCTAACTTGTATATCAAGCATAGTGAAGATGACATTATTATTATCATTCTATATGTTGATGATTTTATTCTTACTTCTAGTTCTAACCAGTTAATTTATGATATTAAGTTCCAACTCAACCAAAAATTTCAAGTGACAGATTTAGGTTTTTTACATTATTTCTTAGGAATGCAAATTTGGCAAACCCCTAAGGGTATTTTTATCTCTCAAAGTAAATATGCTAAAGATCTCCTAGATAGATTTCATATGAATGATGCTAATCCTGTTTCAATTCCATGTGATTTAGGAACTAAGTTAATGATAGATATGGAATCTCCTTTCATAGATGCTACTCCTTATAGAGAGCTTGTAGGTAGTTTAATTTATCTAACCCTCACTAGACCTGATTTGTCTTTTAGTGTTGGTTTAGTTTCAAGATTCATGTCCAAACCTCAACAAACTCACTTCAAAATTGCTAAAAGAATATTATGTTACATTAAAGGTACTATTAACTTAGGATTATTTTATGATGCAAATTCTGATTTTTCTTTAAAAGGCTTTACTGATTCAAATCTAGGTGGAGACCCCAATGATGGGAAATCTACTTTTGGGTATTGTTTTTCTCTTGGTTCAGGTTCTATATCTTGGAAAAGTAAAAAAGAACAATTTGTGTCTCTATGTTCTACCGAAGCTGAATATAAAAGTTGTACTCATGCCTCTAAAGAAGCTCTATGGCTTAGAAGAATACTTGAAGATTTGGGTCTCCCTCAACAAGAACCTACACCATTGTATTGTGACAATCAAAGTGCAATAGCCTTGGCAAAGAATCTAGTTTACCATGCAAAGTCAAAGCACATTTCTCTCCACCACCACTTCATTAGAGAGCACATTGCAGAAAAGAAAGTTTCCCTCATCCATTGCAAAGGTGAAGATCAAGTTGCAGATATTTTGACAAAACCTCTTTCTAGAGAGAAATTTGAATTTCATTGTAACAATTTGGGTTTGATACCCCTTGATGTAATTACCCCAAGTAAAGATTAAAGGGGGGTGTTAGAATTTAATCTTTCCTTGGTAAAATATGTAAGGATAAACCAAGGTATCCTATTGTATTCATCCTCTAGTCCAAGTGGCAGGAAATGTCATATTTGTAATTCTTTTATTAAGGAAAATAGATATTCCTCCTTATGAGGAATCCTACACTTGTCTCACACACTAGTGATATGTGGCATACATAAAAATGGGAGTTACAATGTAACTCCTTTCTCACATCTCTATTAAAAGAGATGACTCTCCTTCTCTCTTCACAAGAGATACTTCTTCTTCTTGAACACTATTGTATGAGCTAAGTTCTCTCTCTCTCTCTCTCTCTCTCTCTCTCTCTAATTATTAGTCATTTTTTCCACATTCATTATATCATGGGGGTTTTTTAATGCTTTTCCCCCTTCAAAATATTGTCTCCTTTGTTGCTTTGCTCTTTGGTGAATGCTCCTAGTTTTGTGATTATTCATGGTAAATATTCTTTTTCTTGTTCATTGATTAAACAATTTCCTATCTCTCTATATTTTGTTATTATTTTAACAAAGGACTCTTGCTACCAGTTTTCCATAAATCTAGGTTCTTTTATTTTTATTTTTATTTTATATATATTCAACAAGAGAGAATGTATGCATAATAATCTTTTTGATCAATTGCTAGGTGTGGTATAGATGATGCATTTCGTACATTATTCAACCTCTATATGAAATTTTTCAATGCCTTGCATTAATAAGAATCACGATAGTAAAACTTTAGAACCATGTTGATCTTTGGTCTTTTGATTTTATCTTTTCTCTAGCAGGGCTATGTGTTGGAAACTGCAATTGAAGCAATTGTTGTATTGTCATTGATGTCAAACCTTAACTAGTAAGACTGTTGCTATTTAAGAAAGTACTATATCTATTTGAGTGTTGCTAAGGGGATAGGCAAGGCTGGTAACAACAACACCTAAGGAAAGGTTGAGTTATCTTGATACTTCAATGAGTACTTGATTATGTGGCACAATGATAAGACAATGTATTTTTTATCTAAGTAAGAATGAAGACTAAACTGGTAGGCTTAACTGAGCAAAAATGAAGAAATCTAGTTTAAGCCGAGTATTGTTTGTGTCGACCAAGCTAGTACATGCTGAGTAAAATCAGTGTTGACCGAACACCGGTTATTTTCCGATGAAGACAATGTTAGTCGAGGAAACAATTTATGTGGTGACCGAGCTTTCTAGAGAAGACCGAGAAGTTGAACACAGTATTGACCAAGCATCAGTATTTTGCATTTGAGGAAGAAATCAGATTTCCAGCCGACGTCATTGAATTCTTGGATTATGTAAAATGTGTTGACTTTATTTATTGATGGTTTGAAAGCATTTATTGCACTGTAAAATGTTTTATTGTAAATCTTTTAAGAGATTTTAGATATTTCTAAAGGATAGATGAAGAACATAATGTAGGACAGATTCAATGAATCTGACCTAACCCTAAGATCTATGAAGGAGATTAAGCGAAAAAAGATGTAATGACCTAATAGAGGTAGTATTAAGGAAACCTAAGCGAGAGGTTGAAATGAAGTAGATGCTGGAAGTATTGTTGATGTTATTGACTGTCTAAGTAGAGAAGGCTAAAGGAGAATTGTTGTGATTTCTTGAAGAGGGCTCTGAGTAGATCAGTGATGGAGATGGAAAAGGTTCACAGTTAGTAAGCCAACATATGTGTATGGAATCAAATTTGATATTTGCAAAGTGACTTGTATGTTTTTCAGATCAATATTATTGCTACTTTCTAACCATTGTAACAGTCAAAATCCTTTTAACAGAGGTTGACCTAACAGTCATAGGTATAAATCCTTTGAACAAGGTTGCATTCTAATGGAGTGTATGTAAGTCCTATAACAAGGTGCACTTTTAATAGAGTGGTTAAATCCTTTAACCGAGTCACACCTGACAGTGTGTTTGTAACCTTTGATAGGGTTGGCTTTTCACCGAGCTCACTTCAGAAGTGTGAACATAATAGTAACATGTTACAAAGTGGTTTTTCCCTAATTGGGTTTCCACTATAAATCTTGGTGTTGATACTTGTGTGAATGTTTTGGTTTGAACATTTCTGTGTTTTGCAAGTTAGATGTGATTGGATAAGTGGACTGCACTGTTATATGTTTCTATTATGCAATCAGTAATGACCGAGTAGGTGTTGGTTATTAGATCTAATTTGTTGAAGAGTTTAAATTTTGTTTTTATACATCTAGACCTGAGAACAGCTGATTCACCCCCCCTCTCTGTTGTTCTAAATCATATTAACACTATGTTACTCATGTTTGGGGATGTTCTATTTTACGAGTTATTTTTCCTTATAATTCTGTAACCCAATACAAATTTTCATTTTCAGAAGTCTTAGTAGCAACTATTATAACATGAACTAAAAATGTATTAGTTTAGTTTTTAGAAAACCAGACTGCAATAACAAATTTTGAAATAATACATAACGATCTGTAGAGTTGAATTTAGCAAAGCATATCTTCTGGTTTGTTTTAAAACAGAGACAAAATGTAAATCTTCATGTATATAAATAGTGGGTATAAACTAGAACTTCTATATATATATATATATATATATATATATATATATATATATATATAGAAGGGGGGGGAGGGGGATTTCAATTAAATTTTGTTCACATTGAAAACAACTTATATCTCTAAACTCAGTCATTGGAAATCAAAAGAAAAAGAAAAATGATAGCTTTCATATGGAAATTTTAGAAAACTTGCTTGTTGTTTTTTCTTTATATATGTGTGTGTGTGTGTGTGTGTGTGTGTGTGTGTGTGTGTGTGTGAGAAGTGTGTGAATATCTTGTAGCTTGACAATAATTGTTTATTCATTTTCTAAATCCTAAGACATAAACTGCATAAATTCCTGTAAAAATGTGAAGATTTTATAAATCCTAAAGTATGTTTATTTTTTTCTTTATATATATATTTTAAGATTGAGTAGTTATGGTTAAATTAGTATAAACAAAATTCTGTATAGAAAGTATAAAACTTGTTTTTACGATGTTTCTCAGTCTTACATTTTGTTATAATTAGAGAAAGATATCTTGGGAAAGGGTGCCGAATATGGGAAATAGAGAAGGGTAAAATTAATTTTTTTTACTTGCCAGTAGAAATTTGGTTATTTATGCTCAAGCCTAAGCTATGTAAACACATAATAGAATTTGTGTTGGTTATGTACTTTCTCTAATTCCATCTCAAGATTTACAGATGGACGATAGACTATCCGATGGCATAGGAGACAGGAATATGCAGATGGATGACTGACAATCTGATGGCATATATATTTGGATATCTTGTATTATTTCGACCTTAGGGTCATGTGCTCTATTGTATAAATGTATCTCTGTACTTTGATGTTTTTATGTGGGACAATATGTTGACATACCCTATGCATTATTTACTCATGTTGTTCTATTCGAAAGTTTGGTCAATTTTTTTATCTATTATATCAAGGATATTCAACATTATCTCATATTATTGTAATCTCTTTAAATAGAAATGAATTTTATATTATGGAAAATTCTTATTATATTTAGACTTGTTATGTTTTTTGACATTTCTGAGTTTTGCTGCTCTAGAGCTTACATGTCTCTTATGTGCAAGTTTCAGTCTTTACATGTGGTATTAGAGCTATGTTTAAACACTTGGACCTTGGTCTTCTATTTCTAAGTTGTGTACTCATGCGTGGTGCAGGAAGTGATTTAACACCATGCAAACTAGAAATAGTAATAAGGGAGGATCTAGCAATAGATAGGTCAATAAGGAACAAAATCCAAGGATGGATGAAATCCTAAACCTCTTGACAGAACAGAGGAACCTCTTGCAACAAAAAAATAACCGTATGGACCAACTGGAACAGGATGCAAGAGGTAGAAAAAATGAAGAGGATCAAAGACTTGAAGCTCAACAAAAACAACATGAGGACCAATGTTTGGAAGCACTAAGAAAAGAAGAAGAGGATAGGAGGAATGAAGAGAAACAAAAAAAAATGCAGATCATAGGGCTATAAACATACCTAATAATAGAGAAAGAATAGCAGAGGAACTGAGTAAGGATCTCAAGAAGGTCATACCTCCTACATTTGATGGTAAGGCCACTGGTGATGTTGCTGAGGCATGGATAGTATCCATGGAAAAGTATTTCTATGTTCATAATCTTTGAGCTAAATCCAGAGCTATGTGGGGTGCTTTTTAGTTGGTTGGTGAGGATGGTACTTGGTGGGACAATGAGATGGCCAAAAAGAGGATGCAACCTAGTGAGATCTCTTGGGAATAATTCCTAGTACTTTTTCATAAGAGGTGGTTACCTTAGTTATACTATGATAGGAAAGTGGTTGAATTATAGAACTTGATTCAGGGAGTTTTGACTGTCATTGAATACCATGAGAGATTTTACCACTTGGTAAAATATGTACCTCAATATAAGCAGGATGAGCAATTTAGAACCCACAAGTTTATTCAGGGACTGTGTCCAGAGATAGGATCAAAAGTGGATATGCATGAATCTAAGACTATGGACTTTTCTTTTAGGAAGGCTTTGAGATAAGAGTAGATACTAAAGTAGGTATCTTTTATCAAAGCGAGTCAAAGGACTAGTGTAACTTAGAGATATAAGAGGAAGTTTCAAGACAATAAACCAAAGGAAATTGGTTGGAAATAGGTGCAGAATATGAGAGGCGAGGGTAGAGATAATGCTGGAAGGAAAAACAATGATAACTAGAACAAGGGAAACAACGGGAATGACAACAAGAGGAATAAACTTGATGGTAAACAAGGACCACAAGATGGTTGCTACACCTATGGAGGTGACCACTATGCTAGTGTTTATCCTCAGAGATCAGCCCATAGAGAAGGGAAGGGACCTTGGACTCAACACCAGATCCATGTAGCTATGAATAATAGACAAGTTGATTTTCAAGGAACACCTATTCAGATGGCCGGTAAGATTCTTGGTCATAACATATCTATTTTGACTGATACTGGAGCTACTGAATTTTTTATAGATCCTAGAGTTGTTTCTGAATTTCTAGTTAGAGTAGGATATTGTTAGGAATGGGAACACTAAGAGGGGGGGGGGGTGAATTAGTGTTCACTATATCTTTAGATTTTCTTAACTCTTGAATCTTAACTTGATTGCTTAAGTACTAATATGAATGTCAATTTGAGCTAGATTAAGCATAATAGAATCATAATAGAAGCATAGTAGAAGCATATAGAAACATAGTTCTCATTTTAGAGGTGTCACTAGTGAGGATCTAAGCTGAGAGCTTCATTTACCACTTCTTTCTAGAGAACCATGAGATGTTCTAGATTATAGTTTCATTTTAAATTAGATTTGCATTGTATTTTCTTTAAATTGGTGCTATTAGATCTTAATTTCATGAAGGTGATATCCATCATCACACAAATGGAACCCACTATGGGGCTATAAGCCTCATTTCATCATTTAGATCTTTATTTTCATGCTTGTATTCTCTATTTTTTCCATGTTTATCTTGCAGAAAATTGGTGAAATCACGCTTACAAGAGGTCTGTTCATGCTTGCAGTTATTTTACTGCTGCCTACAATCTCTATGCTCACACGGATTAGCTGGAGATTCATGCCTACGACCATAAAGCATTCAGCCTTTGTTTCTTCAAGTCACGCCTATGACTCAGGGAGTATCACATTGATTGATTTTATTATTGCCTATTTTAAAGCTTTGCTTCACAATTTCAATTAATAGTTATGCCTGTGATTCTTTAGATATCGCTTAGTTGAAATTTATTGTCGCTTAAGTCCAGGCTTTGCTTTTCAATTTGCAAATTATTATCACACTTTGGATATTTCAGTTTTTGCCTAATGTTAATTAAAATGTCGCTTTGCAATAATAATTTTCTGCAATTTAAAAGTTCTGTTCACGCTTAGGAATAAATTGTACATGCTTTTGTGATTTTCAATATCGCCTGTGGCACTGCAGAGTGTCGCTCGGTATTTGTAAAATTACACCTGTGAATCTTTTGTTATCGCCTATTTGTTGGACAATGTCGCTTTCAATTTTCTATCAGAATTTGTTTGCAGATTGATTAATTCTATCATTTAACTTTCTGATTGCACATTTTGACAGTAAATGAATAGGCATCCAAAAGTGCAGAAGCCAGAAACAAGGTTCAACAAAGAAGAGAAGGCACTAGCTAAGAAAATCAAAAGGGAAAACAAAGCACACATCAAAGCTGTTCTTGAGTTAACACAAGATGAAGACAATCAGGTATATCAAAAATACCTTATTGTAATTGAAGCTTATAAACAAAAATTTGTCTCTTTAAATTGGATCTTTAGCCCTTAGTTCAAATTCTTGTTTGAAAATTTGCAATTAGAGTGCTTAAAATTCATTTCATAAATCTTTGTGTTGTCCATTTTGATTTTGGTTTCCCCTCACTTTGATTGTTAGTGTTGACTAACTTGCTGGAGTATAAGCACATTGGAAGGAGCTATTGCCAAGGTGAGTGAAAAATGACAAAATTCTCTCAAAAATGCCCCTAGCTTTATGCTAGCTACAAGAAAAAGGTATTTTCCTAATCAAGCTTGCATTTGATTAAATTGCGGCATTTCATTTTGATATAAGCTTGGGATAAAATAGGAAATGAATTTCACACTTCAATTATAAGAATCTCCTTGTCAAGATATTGGGAAAGAACAAACGTGTGTCTAAAGTGTGTGGAACAAAGAAAGACAATAGGGATATGCTCTTCACTCTTTGAGTGAACCAAACTCCCAAACTTGTCGGCCTAAGTTCATTTCTTTTTTTTCATATATATGCTAGAGCAACAGTGGGCTCACCTCCCAAGTTTGCCTTAACGAGGCCAGTGAGAGGGACAACCCAAAGTGGGATACACTCACTTTTACCGTGGGAATCTGACCCACTCTAAAATGAAATGCATGTATCCTTAATGGGGTGCATGACAAATGGATTTTAATTTTTCAACCTTCCTCTAGTAGTCTTAATGGATTTTGCAAAATCGTACTTTGGTGTGTGTGAGAAGCCTCCTTGGAGGATGAGAGATTGAAGTCTATTTGAACGGAATACATATTAAAACCTGGATAAAATAGCAAGGCCACCTTGTAGAGCCATGTTTACAAGCCAAAATTGACTTTAGGTAGGCTATTTAGAATTTTTTCTTGTGATATACTTGTGAAAAACATTGAAGAATATACACATTAGAGTGTTTTTAGGGACATGATGACAAAGTGATTTGTGTGTTGTGATTATTTTTCTATTTTCAAACAAAGAAATTTCAAAAGACTGATCTTAAATATTTAAAAAAAATAAAAAATTACAAACTAGTCAGAAAAGTGCCGCCTGTGCACAAAATAAACTTGCCTATCAGAGGTTTAGTCATGCCTGTGACTTGTTTAAAAATGCATAGACATAGTTAAGTCACACCTAGATAATTTTTGAACACGCTTGTAAAAAATGGAAAGTCGCTTAATAATAGCAAAGTGCCACCTGTACATCTACAGTGTGCCACCTAACGAGAAACTAGTTCACGCGTACAGAAGTTTTGGTCACGCCTACACTCAGGCCAGTGACACCCAAAAATTTAAAAGGGAAAACAAAGAGTATTTACAGGAGAGGTTAGAAAATTTTGATCACATATTTGAGTACCCTTTTCTGCATTCTTACTGCTCCAACTTTCAGTTTGGTCAACAATCCTGTTTCTACATCATTATTGCAAATCATACAAAGGATTAGACCCCAAGCAATATCAACTCTTCCTCTCCAAGGTTCATGCCTGCTTTCACTAGATCTTACTACATTAAACAAACCTTGCAAGTAGACAGGACCTATTTGAGACAAGAGCTCCCTTACCCAGGAGATGAGTCTACCACTCCTAGAGTACCCTAAAAATCACCCGAACAAGAAATAGAAGACAACATGATGTATTATGGTAGTTTGGGTGGTAAAGACAATAGTGGTATTGATCCCACTAACCAAGGTGATGCCAATAATGGGGGTATTGGCATAAATAACCAAGGCAGTACCAATAATGGAGGGGCAGATCAAAATGCTCAAGGGATTGACAACACTCACAATAAAACTAACAACAAAGCAATGGTAGAAGATGCCATGGATGCTATCCAATGTCCCTATTTTCAAAAGCTCATGGAAAAGGCAATGGATAGAGATAGAGAAAAGTACTTTCTAGATTTAGCACAAAAAGGCTTCAAGCTTCCCCATGACTATGATGTTAACCAACTCAAACTACTAGAAGTTGAGGAGAGTACCTTAGACATCATGAATAAGCAGTTCAAAATGTTCCAAATGCAATTGGATACCATTAAGCAAAGTGGAACTCCCAAGCCTTTCTCCATAGAAGCATTGTGTCCATTCCCATTTGATAAAAGCTTGGTCATGGTGCCATTCCCAATCAATGTGGTGTTCCCCAAGTATGACGAGTATGAAGGAATGTCGGATCCCCAAGACCACTTATGTGAGTTTTGTGCATTGAGCTTAGAGTTCATGCATGATACAACATATTTAATGAGACTATTCCCATGAAGCTTAGGAGGCATGGCTATGGAGTGGTTTTCTAAGTTACCCTCTAGCATTAAGACCTTCGAAGAGTTAGCTTCAAAATTCATGGCCCATTACTCATATAACATCAAGCATGAGGTCACGATGATAACATTATGTAACATGAAACAAAAGGATGGAGAGACATTCCTCACTTTTCTACAAAGACGGAGGACAGTTTTTGCAAGATATCCTAGAAGCATGCTTGAAAAAGAGAAGATGGATATCTTCATAAACAGTTTAAGCAATGAGTTGAACTACCGATTACGAATGCAATGTCCCAAGACCTTCCAGGATTTAATTGAAAATAGAGTAATAATGAAGGAAGTGTTGGTCAAAAGTGGAGAATTAAAATTGTATAAAGATAATAATAATAACTCCAACAACAATAACTCCAATGGCAACAATCAGAAGAATAATTGGTTCAATAGTAATAGTCGGTATAAGAACAACAATAAGGGAATTGTTAATAATGGTGTGGTGGAGTCTAGCAACTTGAAGGTGGTCCGATTTGCTCTTACAAGGACACCTAATCAAGTGAATAATACCAATCAAACATCTAATGCACCTTCCAATAACAACAATACCAATAAGGGCAACCAAGGAAATAATGCAAGAAATAATAAATTTGATAATGTCATTACTTTACCCAGCATTCAGCCTTATGAGCCAAATAACAAACCTAGTTGGTGGAGTGCCAATAGCCATTGTGAGTACCATAGGATTCGAGGGTACACAACAAATGAATGCTTGCAGCTAAAGAATATAGTGCAAGACTTAATTGATAATGGCACGATCACCATTGATGGACCTCAAAGCAATGAAGATCATACAACATTCAAACAACCTTTTTACAAACATGACAAAGGGGAGTCATCTAATGGCAAGAGACAAAGCGCCAATAACAATAACTTTGTGCCACCTTATGATAACATTGTGAATGCTATAATAATCAATGAAAAACACCAAAAAGAGGCATCAAATGTCATTACAAGAGGGTAGACTTCTAGAATGACCCTACAAGGGGTTGCTCCTAAAGTTATTAGCACTCCACAGTCCAACATCGTGGTCAAACAACCTTCTACAGTAGCAAAACCTTATCGTTTGGTTGATCAGTTGCAAAATGTATGCACCCTAAAATGGTCGCCTAGACTTTGGGCCCCCATTCAACAATTTGTCAAATCCCTGAATCAATATTTTCAAATATCAACAATATCAATTATATCAATTTCCTTGATCAAATCATAATCAATTCAATATTTCCTAAGGTTTGAGCCTTATTTAATTTAAAAGAAAAAAAAATAAAATTTTTATTTAATTAAGAGAACATGCTCCCTTTTAATTAAATAAAAATCTCTTTTAATTAAATAATAAAATCACTTTATCCTAAGCCTTTATTTAATTAAAAGGAATTTCCTCCCCTTTTATTAAATAAAAAATCCCCACTTTTTTTCTTATCCTATGTTGCACAAATAAAACATTATTCTTATTTTATAAAAAGAGAAAAAATATTTTTTGTCTCATATGGACACTAAAGTCAACTCCTATTTTCCTATTGGAGGATATTTGTGCACAATGATCAAGCTTCTATTTTTCTCCACCATTGATTAAGTATTTTGCCTCTTAATCTCAATGGTCCATTTTCATCTCATTTCTTATAAAAGGAGAGCTTTCTTCCTCATTTGCATCTTAGGTTTTCATGCTAATATTATGCTGCATGTTTTCTAGGTCATTTGGAGCTCTCTTTGAAGACACTCTTGCAATCCAAGCTTTGAAGACTTTGTTGCATCTCATTTCATATTTGCTTTCATAGTTTCATGATAATGAAATTCTTAGTGTAGATTTCCTTTTATGCAATAGATTAATCTCACATAGTCTAAATAGGAGGGATTGGTCACATTTGTTCTTTCCTTTCATAGATTAGTTGCATTGTACTTTCATTTCCATAGGCTAGATTGCATTCTCATTCTTAGCTTACTTGTATTGCATTGCATACATTTGGATTTCATTAGAGATATTGGCATTGTTTCCCTTGTTTTTTATTTGGAATCTCTCATTGTGTGGTTGACTAGCAAAGTCATGAGTTCATAGCTCTAGCTGAGAGCAATTTTACAAATTTTGCAACTCCATGCATAGAGAGCTATGGATCGATTTGTGAGGGTTCATTCTTGAGTTTCCTTGTATGTAAGGATTCATAGAAGTGCACTACTTTTTTGTGTACATTTTTAGCACCCACCATGGGGCAACCCACCTCTTGCATGTTAGTTTTGATTATTTTTGGAGCTAACCCTTGTGCAGATTTGTTTGAAGATGGAAAACCCTAGATTTGAAAGATTTGATCATATCTTCCAAATGGCTTGGTGTTTTAATCTGAATTTTTTTTTACAAGTTGGAAACATATCAGAGAAACTCAAATAAAAAACTTAGAATTTTCTAAAGTATTTTCGATTTTGTATAATTTTTTCTTGATTTTTCATAAAAAATGAATTTTCAGCGCAAATTAGCATATTTTTAAATTTTTTTTATAGTTTTGGAAAGCTCTTCTAATTTCACAGGGGGTCCATTCTTTGTGATTTTAATTTGGATGCAATATCATAGCTCAAATAATTGATTTATAAAAATTGGTATGTTTTGGTAAAATGGGTCTCTAGGGCACAAATGAAGAGATTTTCTAAAAATTTTACATTTTTGGAAAGCTCTCCATTTTCTAGTAGGGGCCTCTATTTTTTATTTCTATTTTTTTTATCCGAAATCATATCAAAAAAATAAGATCTTGTTGACTAGGTCAAATGCAAAAAAAATAAAATTTTGTGATGGGTATACACTTATTTTTCATTGTTCAATGCATGATATGAGTTATCATTTGGATTATTTACTGGTTATCATTGCTCCTAACAATTGATTTTTAGATCTGACCTTAGGGTTTGCATAAGTTGGATATACATTGCATATCTTGTTTGCTTATTTTCTTGTCTTGTTCATTTGAAGGTTCATGGCTTGCTTTCATGGAAAATGCTTAAAACAAACAAAGAAAAGGTAAAATCTATTAAGCGCACTGCATTGGACTTGAGGTATTTTGTTACATCTCTACAACATATAGATTTTGGGATTAAAAATGAATCTCTCATGTGTTTGGTTTGAGTGTTTACATGCTTTCATAGAACACATTTCAATTGATGCTCTTAATGGAAAATGAATGAACATAGATTTGCTTTCATACAAGTTTGTGTAAGTGGATGCTTGTGTTTAAACCTTAAGTAATTCTTGGTTCCAATATCAAATATCTCATTGAGTGATTGAGGGCATGGATTCATTCCTTGTTTACATAGGGAGTTAAATGCACCACTTTGTGGACTCACTCTATGTTTTCTTGGAAAGTTAAATATTCCATTGATTCAACCCTTTGTCATTTGTGAGTAGTATTGATAAGCAATTTTAGATTAATTTTGATTGATCTTGTTAGCTAAATTGGGTGTTGGACTTGCTTATTTCTAATTGCCCCTCATTACCGCCCTTTGGATGCAAGGTCAACATTCACACATAGGGGAGGGGTCTACTTGAAAAGAGCGTTAAGTGTTCCACAAAGTTTCCCCTTTTTTATGCTTTCTTGATCTCATTAGTTTTCTAAAGTGTGGACTCACTTTGAGTTTGTGTGAGGAGTTAAATGTTCCACTTTTGGACTCACTTCACATTTACTTGAAGAGTTAAGTGTTCCACCTTTAGTGCTTTAAATACTTTTGATAGTGAATTACTTAATTTTATTTTTAGAAGGCCTGCTTGGGGACACACCACCTCAAGGGATGACCTTAACTCCTGTGTTCTGGCAGAGTATAAATAGTGGGAGGTGAATCGAAAGACACCTCTCTTGGGAATTGAGTTTGATATCACTCTTGGCTAAGCCTTAAAGAACTTTATACGTTTGAGAAGTGAAGGAGGAGATTTGGGTTACCGTCTCCCCCCGGCTGTGTGATTTTAGATTCTTCTCATCTACGGATTTGGGCCTCATGTACCTTGCGTATATTGAGGACTCCTCTTAGAAAGCCATGTGTATCCTTGTAGACAGCTTGTTAAGGTGTTGTTGTGTTCTATGTGCTTGCTAAAACATTTTCAAGAACATACACAAGTAGAATCTTTAAGGAGTAGAATACTAAGTCACTATCTCTATTCATGTGCAAGGTTGCTTTGTCCCTTGCCCATTGCTTGAAGACTGTTTGCTTGAACTCCCTGGTTGTTGTTCTATGTGCTTGATCATCATTTCAAAATCTTTTGAAAGATCTAATTAGAATATTGAAACTGAGTTCCGTCCTGCTGTAGTGAGTTCTCCTTAGAAGCTTGGTCTTCCTTGGTCAGTCCAGGTCAGATCTTAGGTGCTGTCATGTTGCTCAACATCTCAATGAACGTTATGGTATCAATTGCATAAGATGAATCTTAGTCTTCTTCTTTCTTCTCCATTTCTCATGTTCTTCTGAAGTCTTCTATTCCCATGGGAAATTCTTCTTCTTCTTCTTCTTGATTCTTTTCCTCTTATTATCTAGTCTATTTTCTTCTATTTTATCTCTTTTGTTGCTCCTATGCTTGATTCTTCTTCTTCTAGAACCATGAATCTCAAATATCTGGTTTTGGAACCTTTATTAAGAATAGATGATCTTGAGCTCATTGACATATTCGAAAAGTGTTGTTCCTCCAAAATTCTCATGAGTGACAAATTTATGACAAAAATAAAAGAAAAATCAATTAAATCAGACGCCTTTGCTAGAATCATACTCATGACCTCATCCAAATATTCTTCATCTTCTAAATCTTCTCATCATTCCTCACATTCTAAATCTTATCATGATTCTTCTAAACATTATTCACATTCTTCATCTTCTAAATCTTATCACAATTCTTCTAAACACTATTCACATTCTTCATCTTCCAAATCTTATCACGACTCTTCTAAATATTATTCGAATTCCTCATTATCCAAGTCCTCTTCCTACACTAAGTCTTCAATTTCCTCTTCTTCACGATCTCATTCTTCTTCTACTTCTTCATAGATTCTTACTTCTCTTCACAAGACATACCATAATGAGCAACGTGATAGTCCTTGTGATACCTCTTCTACGAAGAGTGACACACCCACCTTTGATGACTATGATGACTATGATGATGGACAATATAGCCATACCTATGATGCTTCTATTCCTAAGAGTCCTCCTTGTCATGTCCTTGTGCTTATTGGAAATGGGTCCTCATATTGGAAAGATCGTGATGGTGATCTGTATGATTCAGATTTTGAAAAAAACTTTGATGAGTTTTGTGAACAATACCTTGATTATAATACTACTGTTGAGGAATATAAAATGCACCGTGCTGATTTGAAACATAAATATTATAAGAATCCTTCTTCTAAGAACATTCATGCTGAAAATAAAGATGACACTCTCAAGCAAGATCATGTTAATGTTGAACCTTTGTCTTGTGATGGTTCCCTTCCATCCCCTAATTCCTCCAATGCCCATACATTTCCTAAAGCTTCCGAGTCTTCCAAATCTGTCACAAATCCTTCATCCAACAAAGATCCTAAGGCTTTTCATGCGGTTCCCTATAGTTATCCTCAAGGGCTACCTCTTAAAAAAACTCAAGCTAACCTTCACTTGGCTGCAAATGCTTTGAATAATGTTGAACCTAAAGAGCCTAAGCCTTTATGCGCTATAATGCCTACTTCATCTAGTCCTTCACTATCTCCTCCAAAGTCTTCCATACAAATCCAACCTGCTTCCTTGTCCTTAGAAGTGGCTCCATGTCAAGAGGACTCTAAAAATGATAAAAAAAAGAACATAAAGAAAGATCAAGATCAAGAACCTTCCATGTCATCCAATCCTATTCATAATATCTCTCATTCATTTCATGGTTCTTTTGATCCTTTACACCTTCCTCATCTATTCCACCATGTTTTAAATATTCTCCTAAGCAAGATCAAGCTACTACTTACATCATTGAGCTTATCAAAAATAAAAATAACCTTACTACACTCACACCTTCTGAAGATGATACTTCCATTAAGGTTATTGAAAATAGTGCTGCTACTTCCAATGTTGAGCCTATTGAAGATCCAGAAAAAAATGATGTGCTTATGCTATCCAAAGCTACTTGTCAAGATCAAAGTCTTCCATCTTCTTGTTCTACCACTCCATGTTCACTTCCACTTTCTACTCTTCCTAAGTTTTTGCAAGCTTTGAAAAATCCTATTGAAGAAGTTTCTCCTATTCAAGATGTTCATGATCCTATTGAAAATCCTAATGCTCACTTTAAAGATGATGATGTCCTTGGTTGTCATATGGATGTTGATGAACTTATTGATTATCCTTCTGCATCTTCCACATCCATCCTTGGACCTCCTCCACCAGTACTAAGGGCTTCATGTCTTCCTTCCATCTTGGGTCCTTATGTCAATTCATTTTCCCCTCCTAATTCTCCTAATTCATCATCCATCTTGGGTCCTTACATCCCTCCATGAGTTATATATTCCACATAACCAGGAAGGAATCATTCAAAGAGTCACCATTGAAGATACCAAAATGGATGATCTTGTCATAACATTAAAAGCTACTCAAAACCCTCCTCAAGCTAGCTCAATGACATCAACTAAGGGAAAGGAAAAGATGAGCTATGAGGGTCCAATTACTAATGAGGGTTCATATCAAACTCCCAAATCAAGGATAGTACCCTACAAACCTACTAGAGAAGAAAAAGATGAAACTAAAAAGGAAAACTACAAGAAAATGGATAAGATGCTGGAGGCATTTGACAAACAATGCAAAATTAGTTCAAAAGGAGTAGGGGAATACTCTATTTTCCTATTTGACATGCCCACATCTCCATGGACACATGAAAAACCATCTAAAGAACACTTACCTCATAAGTACAACTCTTACTTTGTAAGAGAGAGTGACAAAGCAACATTCGACATAGAGGAGAATGAAGTCCTTCAATGGCTTTATCATGATGAGGAAGATATTTCAAACACTCCCATGGAAAGAATCCAGCATGTTAATATACAAACCAAGCAATATGGGAAAGGGTTTGAGATAATGCAAAAGATGGGATACAAGGGAAGAGGACCCTTAGGCCAAAGGAATAGAGGATTACTAGAACCCATTGAACCTACTTGGAGGGCAAAAGAAGAAAAATCTGGAGTAGGCTATCAATACAAAGGTGAAAGCTCTAGCCTAATGCAAGACTTTTATCCTCAAGTAAATGCCTTAGAATCTGATGGAGATAGTGACGAATCCCAAGATTATGAATGGGACACCCTATCGGATGAATCATGTCAAGATAAGGAGGTGATTGCAATACATACTTATGCAAAGATCCCAAGGCAAGAAATTCAAATCAATGAAGAACCTAATATCCAAGGTCTTAACATAGGGCACACACCTACCAATCAAGCATGGATAGAGACATTTTGGATGCCTTCAGAGGAGGGAGATTCAAATGTTAGTTTTAATCTGCTCATGGCTTTTCCCATGTTGTTTCCCGTAGAAGTCGAAGAGGACTCAAGTGAAGGGGATTTTGACCTTTCTTCCATGGACCATCTTGAGGAAGCTCACATCATAGATCTAAATGATACAATGTATGAACCCTTAAATGAAGTCATGTCCATAAACCCTATTGATGACATTTTACCCAATGAATCCTTACTTTTGATGCATCCAAACCTCATTGATTGGGACCAAACCGAGCCAAATGACTTACTTTATTTTCCAAATGACCAAGCAATGAGCCAATACCTTAATGCGGTTGAACCCTCTTCCACCAATGAATTCGATACAGACATGATGAGAACAATGGGGGTCCATTCTCTTAGTCAAAAGAAAAAAATGAAAAAAAATGAAAAAAATGAAAAGTTCTAGTGATGAAAACCACTATGTAGCACCACTAGAACCAAAAAAAAATAAAGATAAAAGATGTTTCCTATGGTGAAAACCCAACTGTGGCACCAAAGGAAGAGAGATTGGATACCTTGCCTAAACATGAGGAAGAAAGGTCACATATTCTTATAGAACCGACATAAAAGGTCAACATTGGGACAGAATTGGATCCAAAGTTTATACACTTGGTAGCATCACTTACACCTCTAGAAAGAGAGGATTTCATCAAGTTTGTCCAAGAACAACAGGGAACTTTGCATGGTCATATGCTGACATGCATGGATTGGATCCTGATTTCATAATGCATCATTTGAATGTTAGACCTAGGGTTAAACCTGTGAAGCAAAAGTTACGAAAAATGCACACACATGTGGCTCTCCTAGTAAAGGGAGAATTGGAAAAATTGTTAAAGGTTGGATTCATAAGAGCAATAGCATATGCTGAATGGATCTCTAACATTGTATCGGTCACAAAACATGATAAATATATTCGTGTGTGTACAGATTTTAGAGACTTGAATCTGGCATTCCCTAAGGATGATTTCCCACTTTCGAGCATAGATGCCATAGTGGATTTGACAGTAGGTCACTCCATGTACTCATTAATGGATGGTTTTAGTGGTTACAATCAGATAAAAATTGCACCTAAAGACCAAGAAAAGATAGCCTTTACTTGCCCTTGGGGCACCTTTTGTTGGAACGTCATGCCCTTTGGCCTTAAAAATGTCAGAGCCACATATCAAAGGGCCATGACAACTATCTTCCATGACATGATGCACACCTTTTTAGAGGATTATGTGGATGACATACTAGCAAAGTCTCACAAAAGAGAAGAACACCTCCAAATTCTAAGAAAGATATTCATTCGGTTGGAACAATTCAAAGTTAGATTAAACCCAAAGAAATGTGCCTTTGGTGTCCAATCTGGCAAGTTATTAGGCTATATAGTTTCTGCTAAAGGAATTGAAGTGGACCCAAAGAAAGTACAAGCCATAATGGACATGGAGATACCTAGGAACATCAGCCAAATGAGATCCTCACAAGGCAAAATACAATCCTTAAGAAGGTTTATTTCTCAACTGGCTGAAAAGTGTCATTCCTTCACCAGATTGCTACATAAAGATACTATATTCATGTGGGATGCAGAATTTGATCAAGCTTTCACATTATTGAAGACCTATTTGATAAATCCGCCTATTCTCATGCCACCAATCAAGGGCAAAGCATTTCTTCTATACATATCTGCTAGTGAAAGATCCCTAGGAGTGCATTTGGCACAAGTTGATGAACAAGGAAAGGAAAGAGCTATCTACTATTTGAGTAGGACTTTGATCAAATATGAACTTAATTACACATTCATGGAAAGAGCTTTCCTAGTAGTGGTATTTGCATCTCAAAATTTGAGACATTATATGTTGATGCATGAGGTCAAGTTAATTGCCAAAATTGACCCTCTCAAGTATTTGCTAAGCAAAACTGCCTTAACAGGTAGGATAACCAATTGGGTTATGATATTGAGTGAATTTGAAATTATGTCAATAGAAAGGCAATAAAAGGGCAAGTGATAGTAGATCATTTAGCTAAGAATCCCATGAATTCTACACAAACTATTCAAGTGGAATTTTTGGATTCCGCCATTGTAAACATAGAAGCAAAAACATGGAAGTTATACTTTGATGGCTCCTATACTCAAGGAGGTTCCGGGGCTGGCATACTATTGGTCACTCCTCAAGGTTACACTATTCCTAAGTCCTACAAGCTATTGTTTCCATGCACAAATAATATAGCGGAATATGAGGCACTAGTCATAGGTATCAAAATGGCCTTAAAGTGGAACATCACGGAGCTACAAATTTATGGAGATTCTCAACTCATCATCAATCAAGTCAACAATGAATATAAAACCAAAGATGAAAAGTTGATGCCATATAAGACTATGATTGATGGATGGAAGAAGTATTTTGCCTTGATCACTTTTGAGCAGATTCCTAGAGAGAAAAATAGAGCAGCTAACGCTATGGCCACCTTGGCTTCCTTGTTACAAAAACTAGATCAAAATGAGAAGTATGAGTTCTTGGTGGAAGAGTTGGTGAAACCAGCATTCAACCTTCCTGAAACCCAAAATTTTTCCCTATTACATGGATATCACCTTCATGAAATTAAGATCTAATAGCATCAATTTAAACAAAATACAATGCAAATCTAATTTAAAATGAAACTATAATCTAGAACATCTCATGGTTCTCTAGAAAGAAGTGGTAAATGAAGCTCTCAGCTTAGATCCTCACTAGTGACACCTCTAAAATGAGAATTATGCTGCTATATGCTTCTACTATGCTTCTATTATGCTTCTATTATGCTTAATATAGCTAAAATTGACAAATTACAATGATAATTGCTAAATGCTCTTAATTTGCTCTTAGAATGCACTCAATTGCCTATAATAACAATGCTTTGCAAATGAAGTTCTAAGATGGAAACGCTCTTGAAAATGCCTTATATTTATAGTAAATGTCCAAGGGTAGGGGGTGGAGTGAAGTAATCATGGTTATCCCTTGGTTGAGTCAAATACTTTGCATTGTTCATAAAAGGGGGGACAAATGAGGGGACAAGCCTTTAAATGGTTTCAAAGCTTTGGACAATTTAAATGTTTGAGTGATTTATGTCTTTTCGTCCTCAATTCTTATTGGTTCATCAACTTTGTTGAAAGAAATTGGGATTTATTAAATTCAATTAATTAATTAAATTTAGCTATGTATGGGTAATAGGTTCATTTTGATTTTTGATTAAAACAACTATACAATTAATTGATTAAAATCAATTATATATTGTTTTTGGCCCCTTTAAGCTTTTATTTAATTATTTAACATCATTATTTAATTTCTTCTTTGCTTTAAATGATTTTGTCCAACTTTATTTAGTTATGTCCATTTTTACTTGATTTGATCCATTTTGATGATTTTGTGCATTTTATTGATTTTTGAGCCATTTATGATTTTTGCAATTTAAAAAGTACTTGTCCAATTTTGTGTGTCTACAATGAATATCAATGTAAACAAGATAAACAATCACAACACATAACACCAATATGGTTACAGGGAAACCCAAATAGGTAAAAACCCAGGTGTGAATTGACACCCACTAAGAACTGCACTAGTGTTTTATGATCCTTGTTAGAAGATCTGCAATCCTGTTAGGAGTTGTTCTTTACAATGCTTTTAGTACAGTGAACTGGTCAAAGGCTGGCCCCTATTAGGAGTCTTTTACAATAACCCTGTTAGGGCTGGGGAAACACTATCTTAGAGCTCACTTCTCAAGTGGTGAAGTCTACAACCTTCTGATCTCAGATACACACTATATCTGTTGGATGAACTAGTGTTGTGACACTACTTGTTTGATCAGTTCCTTTTGTGTGTTGATGCTTTATCCCCTTGTAAAGCCATAAATTATTCTATATTCACTTTGCATGTCTCTACTTTTCTTATCTTCTCTCTATATCCGCTTCCATGCTTTATTACAAAGGCGCATTTTATATTTATATGCGCTAACAAAGAAATTAATTAGGTCGACCTATAACTGACTACATACAACACTTCCAAGTGAATTGGCTCAAGCGTGTTTACAAAAAAAGATGTTTACATGTCTACAACCTAATTACAATAGGTGCATAGCCTTTACAAAACATTATTATAACTGCTAATCAAAATACTAACAATCAACTGCATACTCTGTTCTGTTCTAGCGTTCACTGTCTATACCACTTCAACTGACTGTATCTTTGTCATACTATCTCATTTGATCATGTGCTCTTAGAATTAGCATTAATACACACTTACCAGCTTAACTTCAAGGTCGCATACCATAACTCAGTCATAAACACGTGCGTTGATGCTCTGATCTTCTGGTGCTCTGCTAACTATCCAGTCTTCTATCCTTAGCCATATTCTGACCTTATGATAATGTGCGCTGACTCCAAAAATCTATATGACTTTATTTCCATAATAAAAAACACTATATCTAGTCACATACAATAGCATAGTCAACTTTCCAACAATCTCCCCCTTTTTCATTAATGGCAACAAAGGAATATGGAAAAGTTACTAACTGTACACTTATACAAAATTCTTTAATACTCTAATTTATATCTCCCTTATACTATATACTATACTTCTTCTTTACATCATATGTAATACTCCATATTCTACATACAATACTCCCCCTTTGACATTAATGACAAAGGTGCTAAAAAAAGTGTATCTACAAGTACTTACAAAGAAAGTACATCTGGATAAGCAATCTGCAAGTTCTGGATCTCTTGTTTCCAAAATGCTATTAATGCATTGATAGTTTGTAGATGGGAGCATAAGGCATATGTTAGCTTCTCCATCTTTTCCAAGTTTGTACTCGGACCTTGATCATATGTCACCATAGTGGCATCGATCTCCTTGATGTTCTGATTAAGTACATCTAGAGAGGGTGCAAGAGCATTCCTGAGCTATGTTTTCCTTTCCCTTATCTTAGAAATTTCCTTCTTAGCCTTTTCAATTTTGTCTATCTTCCCCTGGTACACATTGTTGCACATGTTCACATCGGTGGAGGGATCTTCCACTGATTTTCTTACATTATCAATTATTGCTTCTGCTTCCTAGATTTTCTTGTATAGATATGCAGTTAGTTTATCTTGGTTCATACAATTAGCTATGATCTTCCTTCCCTTAGCTACGAACCCCTTCAAGGATTCTTAACCAACCTTCAATGAAATGAGGTCAAGTGAAAATTTTCCAACTAGTTCACTCAATCTCTTCTTCATATATTTCTCTTTTGCAACTTGGGATGCAGATTCTTCCAAGCTAGAAAAGTTTTCTTTGAAGTTTGTCAATATGGTACTAACATCATTAACTAAATGAAATTTAGACACTTTCTTTCCTGAAGGTAACAAGCTATTCATAATGTTGACTGATTCAACAAATAGAGGGTTCCTCATCACTTGCTTCTCTTTTGTTTTCTCCATAGCAAGGACACTGATCTTAATCACGTCTTCTTCTCCCCAAGAGTCCAAGTTTGTGGTGTCTGGTGTCAAACTTGACAACAATGATGCTGAGGGTATGGGAGTGATAGGAGTGCTGTCCATCACTTGTTGCTTTACTCTAATTAGTATTTCAACATATGGCTCATATGTTGGTTCACTTCTTTTCACCTCTTCTTCTCCTTTCTCCTTTTCTTTTTCTATCTCTTTTTCTGTCTCCTTTTCTTCTTCTTCACCTATTAGATCCTCTATTAACACTTCTTCTTGTAGCTTAGGTGAATTTTCACTATATAGAATTTCAACCTCTTGTGTGCTCATAGAGGCTTCCTCAAATTTATCCAAGTCATTGTCTGTGGCTGCCATTTCTATCTCTACATTATCAATAAAGATTGTGTCATCTTTTTATGTCTCAGTCATGGGCGCATTCTTCACTGCCTCTGTAGGTGTTACCACTATAGGTGTCGAATCCTAAGGACCTATTATTGGTACATTGGTGGTCTCTGACTCCTTGGCTTCCTTAGAGGGAGCTTGAGTTATGGGCGTAGTAGATGGGTACATGTGCCTATCCAGAAAAACTTTCTCAAAAGCTTTCTTGGTTTCGTTAGCTACCAACTCATAGTTCTTATCCATTAAGTGCAGAGTTCTTGACTTAGTTCTTAGGTGTGGCTTCACTAGATCTAACAATAATGTTTTCTCTTCTAGTGAACATATAGGGAGGCTTTCATCTAGAATCTTTTCTCTTATTCTTAGATCCTCCTCAATAGCCTATCTTTTCAAGAATTCCAAGATGTTCCACACATTGTCCAAAATTACTATCTTAAGTTCTAAGACTGTCTTCTTGAACTTGAGCATGTGTTTTATGATCATTCCATGGATTTTTGATTTATCAATCTCACTGTATTTCTCATAGAATTTCCCTACTTGATCAATTCTTCCTTCCTCAATAATCCTTGTTTTCAACACTTGAAGACTAGGTCTGAAAACTACCTATGGAGGTGCTTGAGTGTTTTTTTTCTGACTTCTGGTTGTTCGCGAGGATGGGTGGCTTGCACTGGTCTCCTTCTTCCTCTTGGTTATTGACTTATACTCAGGAGGTGATGTTGTATCTTTGGGCGCAGAAGGGATAAAATCTATTTTACCCTGTTTATCCTTTGGATCATTAGTCTTCTCAATTTTGACTTTCTTCATTTTAGGATCAGTTTTAGCTTCCACTGTGGATGTGCTCTCAATCTCCAAGGCTATATTTGCTTCTCTTGCTTTGTCAAGATCTTCCTATGTTACACCATGAATTCTGAGTATCTTAGATGTAATCTTAGAGGCTTTCCTCTTAGTTGTTGCACTGTTCAGAACTACATCAACTTCCCTTGTCTTTTATTCATAAGTTCCCCATCTAGGTTCATTAGGGTCCTTAGGTGCTAAAAGTAGTACTTGTGCATATGCTTCCAAGATTGGTTCTTCTACCTCATAACCAAGTGGATGGATCCACTTTGTTCTAGGCTCAACTTCTTCCATACATGTTATGTTAGTTTCTACCATAAAACAAATGCTATCTTTGTATTTCTCTACAATAATTTCTGGTATCCTGTACCTCATCTGCATTTTGATCTTGAATGTCTTCAATTATAGCTCCATGTAATCCTTCAATGTGCTCTCAGTAGATGCCTTAAGAGATATTTGAGCCATTGTAGGTGTATTTTTGTCTAAGTACAAATCTGAGATCTTTCCAAGTATATGGAAGTACATGTAAATGATTAAAGACCCAAACCTAAAAATTTTGGTTTTATCATACTTGATGGCTCTAATGTTATCAATCAATTGTGCATGCAAGATTCCACATAGATTGAACTCTCCATTTTCTCTAACAAGTCTGATTGCTATAAGAATAGTGGTTGCGGACATGCTATTCACCCTGTTGGTGTGTTGAAACCTGTAACCTAGTATCATAGGCATCAATTGTCATACCACGCCTATCACTTCTAGACTTACATGCTTGTTCAACTAATTTCCTCACATCCTTGCTCACTGGAAGAATGACACCTTTCTTAGAGAGGCCTATCATTTCATGAATGAGTTCTCTTGTGATTCTAACTGACACTTCACCTATCCAGAATAGGTCAACATAAATCCTACTTAGTAATATCTTGATCCACTTAGATTCATAAAAATCATATGCCGTAGCATACTCAACAATGGGATGGTTTTCCAAATGTGCGAACTCATCTAGGAATGTTTTGTCTAGTTTCATCATGGACTGAAGGTGCGACCTTATCCTATCAATTCCAACTGGTTCCTTCTTACCGTATATATACACACGAATGTCTTCAACATGGATGACACCCATAGGGGTTCTTGAAAATGCACCTTCTAGGTCATCTAAGGTGGACTTAAAAGGGCATCTTTTAAAAACATATCTCTTCCTTTCCGTGGCATCAAATACAATAGGTGTAGCCATGAATTACTTGGTTAATGCTTCAAATCAATTTTCAAAGACTTCTAAATCATCGCGTTGGACTAGGGCTTCACAACTGATCAATCACACTTCTTCATTGGTAAATCAAGCTCCAACACTTCACAATACAACTGCTAGGGCTTCTGTGGTCTCCAATCACTCTATCTCAAATGCAATGAATGATCTATAAGTCTCTGTCTACTATAAAGTGAAATTTCTGCCATTAGGCCCCGTTTGTTTGTGGAATTGGAATTTGGCTCAAAACCTGATTATCTCATAATAAAGTTTTGATATTCTGATTTTGTATATTTAGAATATGTTTTGGACCATTTGGTTGATTTTGAGATAATCAGGTTTTGACTCAAATTCCAACTCCGCAAACAAACAGGGCCTTTAACAAAATCAGGTTATCATTTTTTCCCTAATCCGATAAGATCAACAATGTTTGTAAGAAAGCCTCTGCAAAGAAAAGAGGGATTTTCTGCAAACCCTGTGAGGAGGACTTGTGAAACATTTTCATTTGAATGGAAAATTTGAGTAAAAGATTAATGTATTCAAGACGGAAAATGCAGTGAACTGCAATAAAGAGCAAAACATTTCTCTTTTTTCATTTCAAATTTCACAACATTCAAACTCTATCACAACAAAAGCCCTCTGAAATCAGGATATCATTTTAGCAGCCGCAAATGAGAGTTCAACACAAATAACCAATAGTAAAAATGGTGGTTACAAGTGATCCCCAAAAAATCCGCGTTGAAAATGGTGTGAAAAGGGCTCCAGCATGACTAGCATTTGGAAAGGGCATATCCTGTGGCTTGACGGTGGAATACAATAGAGGAACACCATCAAACGGCGACGGAGCTTCGGCTTCAAATAATGGCGGCAGTGCATTCAAGCCTGCGACCAATTATGCAAAGAATAAAATGAAAATCGAAGGCAGAAGTTTTCATTCAGACGTATGAATGAAAGACGTGGACCTGACCGAGAATCAAATTGGGTTTATAATCGGCCAAAATCAAGTTATCAAAACATATTCTACCTCTTCGGCTGGAAGATAGATATTCTCATTTTCGGCCCATATTTAGGTTATGAGATGATAATCTGATTATGACTTTAGGGGTTCCAAACAGTAGATATGGGTCATAATCGAGTTATCATCTTCATATTCCTATCATCTTCTGAAAAATAAACGGGCCCTTAATGCTTACCGCGTAAACCAAAATTCAACTAAGAATTTCCAACTTCCATCTTGTAATCGATAAGGTAGTGCACCCTTGCACATAGCATCAAATAGTCTCCAAATGTTAAATCCAAATGCGCATACTCTGAGGGTGAGTATACTGACTGTGCAGGGGTCTAGAGCTAAACTAGCTCCCCCTATGACCCTAAGGGTCATTCATCTAGATGTAGAGGGTGCATCCATTGCGGATGCATCCAATACATACTCATCAACCTTATCCTTCTTTGCCTTTGACCAAATTAAGCTTGCATCCTCTGTAGCTTTCACAAACTTGACTTCTCCTTCTTCATTCAATACTGATACTATTGGCTTTTTAGGGCTTTCCTGAATTTTCCTTGTTGATCTACAAAACTTTGAGATGTGTCCAGCCTTATTACAAGAGTGACATATAACTGGAGGCCTTAAATTCCTTGGTGCATTGATATGGGTTACCATTTTACACTGTCTAGCTGAGTGACCATTATAATTACATATCTGACATGTAATACTCTAAGATCTTCTTGCATTTTGTTAATTTTGATTTCTCTGATTATGCCGAGTCTTGTTCTTCTGACTTGTTCTATAATTCATAGCTTTATGACCAAATTTATTGCATGGATAACAGTAACCATTGAAAGGTCTTACCTCTTTACAATCCCTTGCTATATGTCCATGCTTGTTACATGCATAACAAGTTCAGTGTACTGGCTTGTGCTCATCCTTAGATGGTTCAACATTGTCTTTAGTCTGATTTCCAGTCTCCTTAGCATCTGTAGTGTCTTCTGGTTCTTTCATCTTTTCTCGCATGTCATCAATCTAATTTTGTGCTTAATTGAATCCAACACCAATGGTATCTCCTTTAAGCTTTTGTGCATATGACTATGACTCCATCAAATCAGAACTGGTGTGTAATTTCTCAATGTGATTCTTTGCCTCTTTCAACTCAGATTCCAACTTTTCTTTGTTGTTTCTTAGCTCCAATATTTCCATGTTTTCTTGCCTCAATTCTTCATTCAGTTGAAGGTTCTCTTTGCTTTGTTCATCATAAACTTCTTGATTGTTAGTTAGCTTTTCATCCAATTCTTCAATCTGATCTTTTAGAGATGTGTTCTCCTCATTCAGCTTCTTAGCCATTTTCCCCAAATCATTGTTTGTACAATTTTTCAAATCTTGTCTCAATTTCTTGATGAATACTTGTGCGCCATTGACTTTCAATTTTAGTTCTTCAACTTCTTTCTCAGATATGTCAAGGTCTTTAAGATTTTCCATAAGATTCTTCTTCAGATTCTTTGCTTCTTCTAAACCCATTGATCTCCTCAATTGGTTAAAATTTTATTTAGAGGACCAAAGCTCTGATACCAATTGGTAGGAATGGGAACACTGAGAGGGGGGGGGGGGGGTGAATCAGTGTTCACTATATCTTTAGATTTTCTTAACTCTTGAATCTTAACTTTATTGCTTAAGTACTGATATGAACATCAATGCAAACAAGATAAACAATCACAACACATAACACCAATATGGTTACAGGGAAACCCAAATAGGTAAAAACCCTGGTGGGAATTGACACCCACTAAGAACTGCACTAGTGTTTTATGATCCTTGTTAGAAGATGTACAACCCTTTTAGGAGTTGTTCTTTACAATGCTTTTAGTATAGTGACTTGGTCAAAGGTCAGACCCTATTAGGATTCTTTTACAATAACCCTATTAGGGGTGGGGACACACTATCCTAGAGCTCACTGCTCAAGTGGTGAAGGCTACAACCTTCTGATCTCAGATACACACTATATCTACTGGATGAACTGGTGTAGTGACACTACTTGTTTGATCAATTCCTTTTTTGTGCTAATGCTTTAGCCCCTTGTAAAGCTCTAACTTATTCTATCATCACTTCACATGTCTCTGCTCTACTTATCTTCTCTCTATATCCACTTCCATGCTTAATAACAAAGGTACATCTTATATTTATATGCGCTAACAGAGCACTTAAGTAGGTCGACCTATAACTGATTACATACAATGCTTCCAAGTGAATTGGCTCAAGCGTGTTTACAAACAAAGGTGTTTACATGTCTATAACATAATTACAATAGGTGCATAGCCTTTACAAAACATTATTAGAACCGCTAATCAAAATATTAATAGTTGGTTGCATACTCTATTCTGTTCTGGCGTTCACTATTTGTACCACTTCAACTGACTATATCTTCATCATACTGTCTCATCTGATCATGCATTCTTAGACTTAGCATGAATACACACTTACCATCTTAACTTCAAGGGTGCATACCATAACTTGGTCATAAACACGTGTGTTGATGCTCTGATCTTCTGGTGCTCTGTTGACTGTCCAGTCTTCTATACTTAGCTATATTCTGACCTTATGATAATGTGCGCTGACTCCAAAAGTCCATATGAATTTATTGTCATAATGACAACACTATATCTAGTCATATACAATAGTATAGTCAACTTGCCAACATATATATGTTAGAACCATGGATGGTAGAATATGGAAATAAGGCATCACACAAGGTTGAGCAATGTTTATCTTGTAGCGAGATTGAACGTCTTGATTTTCAAACTCAAGTAAACTTGTATGTTGCACCTTTAGGTTCCTATGATGTCATTTTGGGCATCAATTGGTTAATAGAACATAAGGCCATAGTGAACTACAAGGATAAAACATTAGAATGCCTTGATGATGCAGGTAATCCTGTAATACTCTATGGTGTGAAAAGGTCTCTTGAACTTAGACAGATTTGTGCCATGCAATTGAAAAAGACAAAGAGAAAGGGGTGTGTGTTGTATGTGGATTATGTCAAAGATCTAGACACACCACCTAGTTTAGAAGATTTCCCTATCTTGAAGGAATTCAAGGATGTTTTTCTTGAAGAGTTACCTGAGTTACCTCCAAAGAGAGAATTTTATTTCTCAATTGATGTGATGCCTGGAGCTGAACATCAATCCAAGGCACCATATCAAATGACCACTATTGAAATGTATGAGTTGAAGGTACAATTGCAATAACTCTTGGATAAAGGGTGTATTCACCCTAGTGTTTCACCATGGGGAGCTCTAGTGATCTTTGTGAAGAAGAAAGATGGTACCTTACGATTGTGCATAGATTACAAAATGCTTAATAAGGTGACCATTAAAAATAGATACCCTCTTCCATGGATAGATGAACTTTTGATCAAATGAAGGGAGCAACTGTGTTCTCCAAGATTCATTTGAGATTTGGATATCATCATCTCTGAATCAAAGAAGAGGACATATCCAAAATAGCTTTTAGGACAAGGTATAGACATCATGACTTTGTTGTCTTACCTTTTGGATTGACAAATGCACCTACAACTTTTATGAACTTAATGAACAGTGTATTCAGGGATTGTCTTGATAAGTTTATTGAGATATTCATTGATGCCATTCTGATTTACTCAAAGAATATGGAGGAACATGAGGTGTTGGAAATTACAATTGAAACAATTTTTGTATTGTCATTGATGTCAAACCTTAACTCATAAGACTGTTGATACTTAGGAAAGTACTATATCTATTGTGAAAAGGGAAAGAAAGGATGGTAACAATAGCACCTAAGGAAAGGTTGAGTTATCTTGATACTACAAAGTGTACTTGATTATGTTGCACAATGATGAGACAATGTATTGTTTATCTTAGTAAGATTGAAGACTAAACTGGTAGGCTTAACTCAGCAAAAATGAAGAAATCATGTTTAAGCTGAGTTATGACAGAGTCGACCAAGTTACTGGATGCCGAGCAAAAATCTAGTGTCGACTGAGTATCAGTAAATTACCGAGGACAATATATCCTGAGGAAACAGTTTTAGTAGTGACCAAGCCTTTTACATGGTGACCAAGTGGATGATCATAGTATTGACTGAGCATCAACAATTTTTTATTTGAAGAGAATTCATATTTGGAGCTGACATTATTGAATTCTTGGATTATGTAAAATGTGTTGACTTTATTTATTGATTGTATGGAAGCATTTAATGCTTTGTAAAATTTTTTATTGTAAATCTTTATGAGATTTGAGATGATTTTAGAAGAGGAGACGAAGAACATGAAGCGGGTAGATTCAATGAATATGACCTAACCCTAAGATCTACGAAGGAGATTAAGTGAAAAAAGATAAGTTAAGCTAACAGAGGAAAGTATTAAGGGAACCAAAGCATTACGTATGTGTATGCATTGGTGAAGGAGATGCTGGAAGAACAGTAAAGTTTTATTGACTGTATAAGTGAAAAGGCTGAAGGAAAAAGTGTGGTGATTGCTTGAAGGAAAGTTCCGAGCAGATCAGAAGTGGAGATGACAAAGTTTCAAAGTTAGTAAACCAACATTTGTGTACTGAATTGGATTTGATATTTGAAAAGTGAGTTGTCTGTTTTCAGATCAATACTACTACTACTTTCTAACCATTGTAACAGTTAAAATCCTTTTAACAGAGGTTGACCTAACAGTCATATGTTAAATCCTTTGAACAAGGTTGCATTATAATGGAATGTATGTAAGTCCTTTGACCAGACTCACTTTTAATAGGGTGATTGAAATCCTTTAACCGGGTCACACTTGACAGTGTGTATTGTAACCTTTGACAGGGTTGGCTTTTAACTGAGCTCACTTCAGAAGAGTGAAAATAATAGTAGCATGTTACAAAGTGGTTTTTCCCATATTGGGTTTCCACTATAATCCTAGTGACAAAACTTGTGTGAATGTTGTGGTTTGAAAATTTCTATGTTTTACAAGTTAGATACAGCTGGGTAGTGGACTGCTGAGTTATATGTTTCTATTATTGAATCAGTGATGACCGAGTTTGATTTGGTTGCTTGATCTGATTTTAAGAAATGTTTTTGAAGTTATTTTTATACATCAGGACCTAAGAACAACTGATTCACCCCCCCTCTATGTTGTTCTAAATCATATTAACAATTGGTATCAGAGCTGTGTTGCTTATTGGTGTTTATAGAAAGCAAGTTTAAAGGGACTTGAAGAAAATGATCAAGATGTATAAGAAGGAGGTACCAAAGCTGAACAAAGATAACTTCCCTGCATGGAAAAGCTTGATGAAGTTGCATCTGGCCGGTATTGGTGATTCTGCAAAGTACGACATTGAACATGATTATGTCACACCTGTTGCACCTTTGACTGCCGATGAAATGAGAGCCAAGCAAGAACACAATCAGGAAATGCTGGAAATTGCATCAGCCCTAAGCTATCCAGAATTTGAGGACACTAAGGACTACACAATTGCTAAAGATATGTGGGACACTCTTGCAAAGATCTATGGTGGTGATCTATATGTACTGAAAGCTAAAGCTCAGAGTCTTAGAGGTAAGTTTGATGAAATGAGAATGAATGAGGATGAAAACATTGTACAATACTATGGTAGAATAAAAGAAGTTGTGAATGCTATTAGAGGAGAAAATGGAACTATTGATGATGAGACCATAATTGGAAAAGTGTTAAGAACCCTGCGTCCTATATATGCTATTAAGATCTCAGCTATTCAAGAATCTAGATGTAATTCTACAAATGTGCTTACTTTGGAAGGTTTGATTGGCAAGCTGACTACTTTTGAATTGTCTAATTATGATAATTTCACTGTTGGTAGTATTGGAAATGTTGAATATGCTTTCAAGTCATAGTTAGTCCTGAACAAACCTAAGAAGGAAAAAGAAAGATGCATCAGTGAAAGAGAAAGTGAAAGTGAAGATGATAGTGACACTATTGACGAAGATCTTGAAGATCTAGAAGCTCTTATGGCTAGAAGACTGAGAAGAGGAAAAGGAAAATACAAAGGTAGACTTCCTATTATATGTTTTGCACATAACAAGGTCGATCATATAGCTGCTAGATGTCCTGATAGGAAGGATAAAGATGAAGAAAGAAACAACAGACACAAAGACAGAAGAGAGGACAAAGGCTACTGAAGGTACAAAGACTACAAAGAAAAAGGTAAGAAATCCTGTTACATTGCTAAAGAAGAGACTGATACTGATAGTGATGATTTTGAAATTGAGGTACTCTATGTTGCAATGAACGATGAATCTGATGAGGATGAGAAAACTGCATTGATTTCCTATATGAACAAGAATGATAAATGGATTATTGATAGTGGTTGTTCACATCACATGACTGGTGACAAAAGTAAGTTTGTGACCCTACATCATTATAAAGGTAAAAGTGTAACATTTGGTAATGATGCACAATGTCATGTTAGAGGAAAAGGATTGATTAAACTAATTGATAAGATCTCTTGTGAAAATGCTTATTGGGTTGAAGGATTGAATTATGATTTTTTAAGTGTTGCTCAGCTCAAGAGAACTGGTTACTGAGAGGAATTTCATCACAAGAAAGCTAAGATATTTGATACTACTGGTGAACTGATTGGAAGTGGTGAGCAGACTAGAGGTAATTTGTTCTATCTTGACCTATCTGAAGAAATATGTATGTTTGCACAACTTGATGACATTTGTTTATGGCATAAGAGGCTATGTCATGTTAACTTTGACAATTTGGTAGAGATAAGTAAGAAGAAGAAAGTAAGAGGCCTACCTAGATTGAAGAAACCTGAGAATGTAATGTGCAAAGAATGCCAGTTAGGAAAAATGACTAAGTCAAGTTTCAAGAGAAAATCCTTTACTTCTGAACACATTTTAGATTTGGTTCATACTGACCTTTGTGGACCTATGGGAGTACAAAGCTACTGTAGAGCTAGATATTTTATCTTGTTTGTTGATGATCATACCAGGATGATGCATGTAATGTTTCTAAAAGAAAAATCTGATGCTTTTCAATTTTTTAAGTGGTATTTGGCTAAGGTTGAGAAGGAGATAGGTAGGAACCTGAAATGTCTTAGATCTGACCGTGGTGGAGAATTTACATCAAATGAATTTAATCTATTTTGCAATGATAGAGGAATCAAAAGACAGATGTTAGCACCTAGAACGCCTCCACAGAATGGTATAGCAGAAAGAAGAAGCAGATCTATTTTGGACTGTGCTAGAACATTATTGATTGAAAAGAATGTGGCACAAAAATACTGGAAAGAAGCTATAAGTACAGTTTTTTACACTCTTAACCGGGTATAGATCAAGAAAGGTACAAATCTGACACCCTATGAATTATGGTATGGGTATGCACCTAGTGTTAAATACTTTAGAATATTTGGAAGCAAGTGTTACATATTGAAAGATAATAGGAATGGAAAGTTTGATGCTAAGAGTGATGAAGGCATATTCCTAGGCTACTCCACAAAAAGTAAAGCTTATAAGTGTTTGAACTATAACACTAACAAAATTGTGGAAGTGTGAATGTAAAAATTGATGAGTATGTAGAAAGAAATGAGGCTGATAGAAAAAGAAAACCAAAAGATTGTAGATCCTTTGTGTACATTTAGGAAATAGAAGAGGTAGGTAATAGACTTGCACCTGATGCTGAGTCTCGAGCAAGCAATGCCGAGCGACAGACAAATGATGTCATGTGTCAAGAAAATAGTGTCGAGAGAGAACAAGAACATGTCAAGCTACAAGACAATGCTGTCGAGGATCAGGAAGAGGTTGTCGAGCATTCAAAAGCTGAATTTGACAATCTTGTTGAGGAACCTGATGAAATAGAAGAGAAAAATGCTAAACCTATTTTGGCAAAATATGTAAGAAGACATCACAAGCCTGAACAGATAATTGGAGATAGAGATACTAGAATTCAGACAAGAAGCAAGACAAAAGATCCAACATGCTTACTATGTGAATTTGTACCTAAGACAACTAAAGAGGCATTAGAAAATGAAGACTGGATACAAGCAATGAATGAAGAGATTGACTAGATTGAGAAGAATGAAACCTGGACTCTAGTGCCAAGACCTGTAGATAAGAATGTTATAGGAACAAAGTGGGTATTTTGAAACAAGTTGAATGAAAAAGGTGTAATCACTAGGAACAAAGCTAGACTAGTATGCAAAGGCTACACACAAGAAGAAGGAATTGATTATGGGGAGACATTTGCCCCTATAGCTAGATTGGAAGGAGTAAGAACTCTGCTTGCATATGCTAATTATAAAGACTTCAAGGTATATCAAATGGATGTCAAGTCTGCATTTTTAAATGGTATACTGGAAGAAGAAGTTTACATAGAACAGCCAAAAGGTTTTATTGATCCAAACATAAGACATATGGTATGCAAACTGAACAAAGCTTTATATGGATTGAAACAAGCTCCCAGAGCATGGTATGAGTGGTTGCATAATTACCTGATACAGATTGGATATTCCAGGACAAATGACACAAGAAATCTGTATATGAAAGATGAAGAAGGTAGAGGTATTTTGTTGGCCAAAATTTTTGTTGATGACATTATTTTTGGTGGACAAGATGCATTGTGTAAAATTTTTTCACATGAAATGCAAACTGAATTTGAGATGAGTATGTTTGGTGAGATGAAATTCTTTGTTGGTTTACAAGTATATCAAATAAAGAAAGGTATTTTCATTACACAGTCTAAGTATGTTAATGAAATACTGAAAACTTTTGGAATGGAAGATGCTAGACCAGTAGGAACTCCTATGGTTACTAGACAAAAGTTATCTAAGAATGATGATACTGCAAAAGTTAACCAAACTTTGTACAGATCCATGATTGGAAAATTATAGTATGTTGTACATAGTAGACCTGATATTGCACTAGCTGTTGGGATTTTGGCAAGATTCTCTGCCAATCCTAAGAAAACACACATGATGGCGGTGAAAAGAATCATGAGATACTTGAAAGGAACTGCTGACTATGGGTTATACTACAAGAAGGATGACAAATTTGAACTTAGAGTATATACAGATGCTGATTGGGTAGGAAATGTTGATGACAAAAAGAACACTAGTGGTGGAGCTTTCTTTCTTGGACAGAGATTAGTCTCTTGGACAAACAAGAAACAAAATTGCATTTCCCAATCTACTGCTGAAGCCGAGTATGTTGCTGCTGCAGTAAACTATTCAAATTTGATATGGATAAAACAATTGTTGATAGGAATGAAAGAAGAAATCACTGAACCTATTGTTATTTTCTATGACAACAAAAGTGCTATCAATATTTCTAAGAATCCAGTAGTGCACACTAAGACCAAGCACATAGCAATCAAGTATCACTATTTGAGAGAATTGGTACAAGACAAGGAAGTCCGAATGGAATATGTGAATACAAAAGAACAATTGGTAGACATATTCACTAAAGCTTTACCTAAAGAAGCCCACGAGTACCTGAGAAGTCAATTAGGGGTCCTTCCCCTAACTGAGGCTGCCCAGCCAAGCTAGGAGCACTGCATCAAATATGCTACAACAGAACATTTGACACATTGATGCAGAAGATTGTCACACTTTAGGACTATCCTAGAACTGTGAAGAAGAAACAAAGATAACAAATCAGTCATGACCAAGATGACAAAGGGAGAAACATTGTGCTGAACAGATATATCTACATCTGTTGGATGTATGTTTGAGTTGCTGCTTTGGCATTTTTGTTAGAGAGGGAGATTGAACTGAAATGATACTATAACACATGACACTGAAAGAAAGGGAGATTGAACTGAAATGAAAGATCAGGATAGAGGGAGATCCAAATAGTTCTAACGGTCATAGAAGTGAGATTTACTAATTCTAAATCAGAATGAAGCTAATAATATTATAAATTTTCTCTGATGGTTAGATAAGTTTTTTTTTGGATTGGTTGGTAATCCATGTGTTATTCAGGTGATATCATATGGTGTTGCCATCAATGCCAAAGAGGGAGATTGTTGGAAATTGCAATTGAAACAATTGTTGTATTGTCATTGATGTCAAAACTTAATTGGTAAGACTGTTGCTAGTTAGGAAAGTACTATATCTATTGTGAAAAGGGAAAGAAAGGATGGTAACAATGGCACCTAAGGAAAGGTTGAGTTATCTTGATACTGCAAAGTGTACTTGATTATGTTGCACAATGATGAGACAATGTATTGTTTATCTTAGTAAGATTGAAGACTAAACTGGTAGGCTTAAACAAGCAAAAATGAAGAAATCATGTTTAAGCCGAGTTATGACAGAGTCGACCAAGTTAGTGGATGCCAAGCAAAAATCTAGTGTCGATCGAGTATCAGTAAATTGCCGAGGAGGACAGTATATGCCGAGGAAACAATTTTAGTAGTGACCGAGTGTTTTACATGGTGACCGAGTGGATTATCACAGTATTGATTGAGAATCAGCAATTTTATATTGGAAGAGAATTCAAATTTGGAGCCGACTTTGTTGAATTCTTGGATTATGTAAAACATGTTGACTTTATTTATTGATTGTATAGAAGCATTTAATGCTTTGAAAAATGTTTTATTGTAAATCTTTATGAGATTTGAGATGATTCTAGAAGAGGAGATGAAGAACATGAAGCAGTAGATTCAATGAATCTGACCTAACCCTAAGATCTACGAAGGAGATTAAGCAGCAAAAGATAAGTTAACCTAATAGAGGAAAGTATTAAGGGAACCGAAGAATTAGGTATGTGTATGCATTGGTGAAGGAGATACTGCAAGAATAGTAAAGTTTAATTGACTGTATAAGAGAAAAGGATGAAGGAAAAAGTGTGGTGATTGCTTGAAGGAAAGTTCCAAGCAGATCAGAAGTGGAGATGACAAAGTTTCAAAGTTAGTAAACCAACATTTGTTTACTGAATTGGATTTGATATTTGCAAAGTGAGCTGTATGTTTTCAGATAAATACTATTGCTACTTTCTAACCATTGTAACAGTCAAAATCCTTTTAACAGAGGTTGACCCTAACAGTCATATGTTAAATCCTTTGAACAAGGTTGCATTCTAATGGAATTTATGTAAGTCCTTTGACCAGGCTCACTTTTAATAGGGTGATTGAAATCCTTTAAACAGGTCACACTTGACAGTGTGTATTGTAACCTTTGACAAGGTTGGCTTTTAACCAAGCTCACTTCAGAAGAGTGAAAATAATAGTAGCATGTTACAAAGTGGTTTCTCCCATATTTGGGTTTCCACTATAAATCCTGGTGTCAAAACTTGTGTGAATGTTTTGCTTTGAACATTTCTGTGTTTTTACAAGTTAGAGACAATTGGGTAGTGGACTGCTGAGTTATATGTTTCTATTATTGAATCAGTGATGATCAAGTTTGATTTGGTTGCTTGATCTGATTTTAAGAAAGGTTTTTGAAGTTATTTTTATACATCAAGACCTGAGAACAATTGATTCACCCTCCCTCTCTGTTGTTCTAAATCATATTGACATGAGGAACATTCATGGATAGTTTTACAACATCTGAGAGACATGAAGTTGTATGGGAAACTATCAAAGTGTTCTTTCTATAAGAAAGAGATTCACTATTTGGGTCATATCATTTCTGCAGATGGAATTGCAGTAGATACGACAAAGATCAAAGCTTTTGTTGAGTGGCCAACTCCTCAAAATGTGAGTGAAGTGAGAGGTTTCATGGGACTTGTTGTACATTACAGGAAATTTGTGGATGGATTCTCCAAAATTGTAGTACCTATTACATCTCTTCAGAGGAAAGTGAAAATATATGAGTGGACTAATGTATGTGAGAGAGTATTCCAATTGTTGAAACAAAAGCTCACATCTGCTCCTATCTTAATTATACCAGATCCTAATGGACACTTTACAGTTATCATCGACGCTTTAGGTGAAGGTCTTGGTGGTGTTCTTATGCAAGGTGGAAATGTAGTGGCTTATGAGTCATGAAAACTAAAATAGTATGAG